>VMDR010022437.1:0-16214 GCA_007922815.1 Macrotus californicus | reverse complement strand
CTTCCGATCAAATTTGAAGAAAAAAAAAACAGAAAAAGAAAAAAAATTAACTACTTGTTCACCTGTGACAGAACCCACAGTGACCTCTTGTGGTAAATCCTAACTACAGAGTTTTGGAGAACAATCCCTACAGCCTTTTCCTAGGCCAGACACTGGAGAATATGGAAGTAGTGTTGGTCCACGCTAGCAAACAGCTGTTACTAACAACGAAAGTCAAAGATAAACATTGATTAAACTAAGAGATTTTTTTTGTAAATCTAATCAGCCACTGTCAATTAAAATAATCATACCTGTTCCCTTCTATCAAAAATTAGTGGCTTATATGGTTCTGTTAGTGGGGCAGTTAAAAGATGGCTAGGTACATGGATTTCATACACACTCTGCTTCTGGAACCAAGCGAAAGATGGACAAAGAGGGCAATTTGAATGAAGACCAGAGTGCACGGGGGTACACAGCTCTGTGGTCAGGAGGGCACTGCGCTCGTTATATAATGCACTCTGGGCTCTACAGCCAGAGACAATCCTCTGGCATATTCATAAATATAATTTAGGAAGTTGTCAGTACAATTTTAATCTCTATGATATTTTAATAGTGAAAATGATACATTATAAGACTGGGTAAACCAATGTGTCTAAAACACTATGTGGTTTTATCAATGTTTCCTAAATTGTGATTTAGATGTTAAAGAAAATCTTTCAAGAAAAAATACCAAGAAATTTATACCCCAAATACCCATTTTTTTACCATTTCTTTTAAATTGGATAATATCTAAAAGTTATTATTCCTGTTTCATTTTGAAATCACTACTTCATTTCCTCTCCTATAGGTTCTTTTTTACAAATATTAATTACAGCACAAAATAATTCTGGATATCCCTATAAGTAAAAGATAACTGAGTAAAGAAAGTGCTGGTGCAGCTGGGTATCTCAAGAAAAATAGAAATTGAGTTTACTGAACTTCTCTTGAAAGTTAAATGGTTCATAAAATACTACCTCCTCTGTCTTCTTTCCTGAGCCTAATTTCTCTAAAGAGAAAAACATTTCTAGTTTTTCATAATGTTCAAAATATTAAAGAACAAAGTTAATTTCTAATAAAAATATACTATTTTTGAAGTTATAATTTTTCAAGATGGCAACCTAGTTTACTGTTACCCAAAATAACCACTCCCGCCGATTTGTCAAGGAATCAGAGACACTATCTGATCAAATGCACTGCCCAAAGACATCACCACACGGAAGGCCTTGGAAATGTTTTGTTTTTTGAATCTAAAATCCAATCTAATAGTTTTAAAAAAATGTTGTTTTATTTCAGTGACTTTCCCTTTACCCACAAGTGTACTTGCTCCTTACAGTCCAGTATATATTGATGAACAGCTTGCATAAATAACTGAAATTTAAATGAGTGAAGATAGCCTAATAATGTTCCAGACACAGATTTGGTCGATAAGCACTTTGGGCCAGAGACCTCCTATGAGACATTGCACAGATGTAACGAACTCACCACATAGTTCCCAAACTTTGCCTACCTACTAACTTATCTAAAAAATGTACTTAAACCTTGCTATTTACACTTTTGACCTTTACAACTTCTTGGGCTAATAATGTGCTGTCTATACCTACTAGAATCACATGCCAAGAGTTACTCTAATTCCTTTTATTTGTCTGAAATGATCTGGTCTTTTACCTTAAAACTAAATAAATTCCCCACTTTTAAAATTTTGGGATTTTTCTTTAAAGTATGTGTGTATCCATCTTACTTGATGGCCCTCATTATTTTATTTTATTTTACTTTATTTTATAGACTTTGAATCACAGTAATAATTTGAAATGTTTGCCCATAACAGACTGAGTCAACTAAATAAGAAAAATAAAAATCCCATCTCAGGAGGTGGGAAATAACAGCAAATAGGCCATAGTGCCACTCTGGGGCTCAGAATATAGCACCATTATTCTGGGAAATTGCAACTGAGGAGTTTGGAATTTTATTAGAAACTCCTCACATTTAAAAGCATCATCAAGAAGTTCTCTGATGGATTTCTAATTGGCTGAGATTTCAGCTCATTAGTGATACCCATGGAAAAATAAGTGCCTGATGTTTTGTTTTCTCTTTGTGTCTGTTTCCCTTTTATGTCTAACCTCAATTATCTCCCTCCCTCCATATGTGTGTGTCTTCCTCTCTTTCTCTCTCTCCCCTGCAACCCTCCTCCTTCCCTTCCTCTCTGTATTTCTATTACTTCTACATGTGTCTTTGTGTGTGTGAGAAAGAAAGAGTGTTTTCTTCTGCACTATCTTTGTATCCAAGTGGATGTCAGTGTGTACGTTAATCTATGTGCATCTCTATGTGTATGTTTCTGTTCCAACTGACTCTCACTGAAAGAAGAAAATGATGTATCAGAAAGAGAAGCATTCCATGGACTAAGACAACCCCAGCCTATCTCTCCAATTCTTAAATATATTGGGAGTTAACCCTCCTTTTCTTTCTTTTTTCACTAAAACTCCACTAACGCTTCACTTTCAATGTTGTTAAGTTAGTGAATAATGAAACCTTCACTGCGACAAACTCGATCTGCCTGTGAGAATTCTGAAGGGAATTTTCTCTGTTAATCGCAATTAAGTAATGTCTCAGAATAAACTGATCTATTTCTCTGCCAAATCATATAGAAATGCCAACAACTATGGGATACTCCCACATGCATGTGTAATTAAAAACTTACAGGTGTAATTTTACCACCTGTAAAAGTGGTGCTGAGACTCTCCAGTATTTATTACATACACATGCACATAGGCTTACCCCGAGTATCAAACACATTTCAAACAAAGCTCAGAGGTTTTGAGTAGTAGTATAAAGTCAGCCATAAGCAATTAGAGGTGATGTGTAAAATGCCAAAACATATAAATTTTCATTTGCACTTGGTGTTATCCATGAAAAGAAACACAGAATCAAGGAAGAAATTATGAACATGACATGTGAAAAAGGTAGAACATTCACTAACTTGGACGGAAGATGTAAAATAGAGGCAACAGAAGCAGGTATTTCTAAGCCACACAAGGTAAGTCTTAATTTCATGGTATTTCTAAATTAAAAGGTAATCTAAAAACTGACTCACAGTTCCAGTCTGTATAAGAAGTTTCCACTAAAGATGCTGCATTAGGAAACTTCAGTCAAGGAATTATCATCTGCTTTCTGGTTGCCCTGCAGAGCAACTGAGAGCCTATATGTTTTATTCTTTATTTTGAAAAGTCCTTTCACAGAGCAAAACACAAGGAGTTGAAATAACTCAAGAGGATGAGAAAGCTGAAATAAGACTAATGTATCTTAACTGATTTTAAGAACCTTTAAATATCCTAAACTGTCTGTTTTAACAGTAATATCCCCTTGTTAGGTCTGCAATAATATTAACAGAAGAAGGTCATAGATCAACATAGAAATTGCATACCACTATAAATTTATATTTTATATCATCAAAAAATCAAAAACACACTTGAAATCACACTAGAGTAGCTAAAAATATTATAGGTTTTTAAAAATTAGATCAGGCCTATTAGCTATTTTTTTCCAACCCAAAAAGTCTGTTCTAGACTGTACAGTACCAGATGTTAACCCCTGTGGAAGACACAAAGTCACACGTCAGAGCTTTCTGAAAAAGAGCTCAGGATATTTAAACATACACAGTCCCAAAACCAGGGGAAATATGTGCAAGCCCAGTTTCAGAGGAGACCCTGATGTAAGAATTAATAGAATCTAAGCTACCAACCCAGGGAGAGCATAGCTGTGTTTGTTATCATTTGAGTGTGCTTTGCTCTTGCCCACTAGGCAGGGAACTTCTTGAGAACAGAAGTTTCTTAATCATTTTTTTATTCAAAGGACCCCACAGAGTGTCTGCTGTATAAGGCACCCCCCAAAAAATGTTGTTTTAATGAATAAATGAATGAATGAATAAACAATTATGGAACCGCAGAGAGTACTTCATTTGCTTTGGTCCAAGTTCTACTGTGACCAATATTTAGAAATGTCTCTCTCACAATTCTCCAAGCAAGGGATTTGAAAACAAAATAACAGCCCCCAAAAGGGGGGAGGGATACCTTACAGGATACTTTACCTATCTTCCTTATAAAATTGAAAATCATATAAAAGAATTTAAAACAAGTGGAAGATGTAGAGATGTCTGTAAACTGCAAAGTTTATTAGGTCTTCAAACGTGAAATATATAACCATCCCCATTCAGAGTATATTGGAGGAAATGAATGCATAAATAGATGGCATTTTAAAGACAATTTAAGGCAAGAAAACCTTCACATCAGTATCAAGGTAAAAATGGCACTTTTAACATTCTTTCTCTAGTTACTTTAAAAGTACAGAAGCTATTGCTTCCCTTCTACATTTCTCCTGTTTAAGTCAAATCAAATATCATATGAATCATTATAAGCCAATGCAAAATTTTTTGCTAAAAGAAACTTTCAACATATATTTGACCATAGTAACTGTCTTCCCATTTTTCAAGTATTCTCTTCATTAGGTTCAACTTCAAGTCCTCTCCCTAGCACAACATTCCTTCCAGCGGCGCCCATTGGGCCCAAAAGCCAAATCAGAGACAAAATATTAAGTATTCACTTTCGCAGCCATTCCCAACTTGAAGGAAGCCCTTGCACTGAGATTCAACTCTAAGAATTTGTTCAGTCTCTGCAACCTACTTAGGGGAAAGAAATGTAGAAAGAGGATGGACAAGAAATACAGCCCTCACCAAACCGAAACTCACTGCTATTCTCCAGATGTACCTGCACCCTTCCCGCTCCCCCATAGCTTCCTGTTGTTTCTGGGTCTGGACAGGTGGGAGTGGGGTGAGCATGTCCTGAGGAGGAGGCACAACTAACTTTCCAGCACCACCCCATTCCCACCCCCATCCAAAATCAGGTCCAGCTAGTCACTGAAGCCACCAGGCTGGGTTGGCTGCATCCCCCTCCCCCTTTGGGAGAGGGATGGGATGGGGGCACACAGGAGTGGGCAGGATAGAAGTAGGGGTGTTCTGAACTGCAACTCTTCTTACCACTGGAGCGCCTGACGATGTTCTCCAAAAATGTGTTCTGAGGTGCCACCAGCCCTCTCTTGCCCCCCGGCATCCTGGGTCTGGAGAGCGGCGGCCAGGATCCGCGGCGGGGGAGGGGGGATGCAGGAAGAGAAGGTGGAGGAAGAGTAGGAAAAGGTGGAGGAGAAGATGGAGCCGAAAGAAGAGGGGGTGCGGCGGCGACGGGGTCCCCTGACTGTGTCTCCAGCCCAACCCGGATGAGCAGCTCTGGGGAGGAGGACCAGGCAGTTCATGGTAGTAGCGCTCCCCCGGCCGCAGCTGCCCAGACTGTGGCGGTGCCGCACACGGGGCTCGGGAACTGCAGGCTCCGCGGGGCACAATGCGCCTGCGCCGCCCCCGCTGTCGCTGTCCCGCCGGTGCTGATGCTCAAGCTACTGCTGAGGCTGCTGCCGTGGTGGCCGCCGCCTGGGCGCGGGCTCAGCATTTCTCCCCCTGCCCCGTGCCCCGAGGTCAGGGGAGCGGGAAGGGCCAACTCAAGCGCCTCTTCCAGTCACTGTTAGCCCAGACCCAGACACCTTTACTGCGCCCTGCTTCTTCCGTTGCCCCAGCCCACCCTTCTCTAGCAGCTGGATCACCGCTGCCCCGCGGAGCCCAACTTCTGCGGGGCTGTGCGCCTTGTGGCCGCTCCTCTCTCCGTGGAGATCCAGGCAAATGCCCGCCGTCCAGTGGGGCCGTGGAGTAGGAGAGGAAGTAAGGGAAGCAGGCAGGATGCCAGAGGGGGCAATGGGCAATCAGAGGGATCACATTTCAGCTTCTCCTGCCGGGGTCCCAAGCCTCAAACGTGTCTGCTGGGTTGAAGATGTTCCCGCTGCGCTGAGGCTGAGCACCGAACAAGGACTGACTGGGCGGTTCACGGGGACACACAGCAGCCACCTGACGCTGCTACGCCCACCCCCCTTCATTCCGGCTTCGGCTCCCAAGGCTCAACGCAGGAGCTTTCAACACCGGTCCTACCCCAGGCAGCGGAGTCCGAGACAGATGGGGTCCGACTAGGGCTGGGTCTGGCGAGGAAGAGCGGCAGCTGCACAGGGGCGCTTCCCCAGAGCTGCGGAGCGCAGGAGGCAAGTGGGGAGCCTGGCTGCGAAGTTGCTGAAAAGGTTGCACTTAACGCAAGGAGTAGGGAAAGAGGGTGAATAATTCACACCGGAAAGAAGGTGCAGCAGGCATCAGTTGCGGTAGAAAACCAGTGGAGGCGATGGGAGCAAAGCTGAGCAGGGCTGGAGGTGCGAACGGGATTCGTCTCTAACAACCCTCTATCCACTCGTAACCGGGGACAGGAGTGCAACCGTTAGAAACAGAGTCCAAAAGCTGGAATTTACCACGGAGAGGGGACAATGGAATACATGCGAATGCATCCGGGAGAGACATGGAGAAAAGGGGGAGCTCATGCTCAAGCTCAGCAGCTTTTCTTTCCTAAAACAGTGGTTCTCAAAGTGGTCCTCACTGGCAGCACCTTCCGAGAACTTGTTAGAAATGCAAGTGATGGGGCTCTATTTACCCCAGACCTAGGGAACCTGGAACCAAGGGCCACGGGCAGGGTGAGGGACAACAATCTGTTCTAATAAGCCCTACAGGTAAACATGTTGCACACTCTAATCTGAAAAGCACCGATATAAGGTTTCCTCTTGGGGGGCTCCAACCCAGCCTGTTGAAACAGGACAATTACATAAGCAGGATCAAGGACTGGGGACAAAATTTACGCTGAGACAGTCAGAGGCTGGTGGTGAGGGAAGCATGAAGCAGTGAAGGCAAAAGGAAAGCTGGACAGGGAGTCCCCTTTACATGGATCAGAACAGGCTCATATGCTAGGTAATCCCAATTAGAAATGGTCAAGGCCAAATTGCCCAGAGGCAGCAGGAACCCCCAGGCTGGGGTCAGAGGAAACATCTGCTCAGTGCCAGACCAGGGCTGGAAGGAAAGAAAAGGGAGTAGTGGTGTCTGATTTTGTTTGGAATCCCTAGATCAAGGGTCCCCAACCTCTGGGGCCACAGACGGGTACCAGTCCAGGTCTATTAGAAACCAGGCTGCACAGCAGGAGGTGAGCTTGAATGTAATGTGCTTGAATCATCCCGAAACCATCCACCCCTCGCCACGACAGTCCGTGGAAAAATTGTCTCCCATGAAACCAGTCCCTGGTGCCAAAAAAAAGTTGGTGACTGCTGCCTAGATTACCAGTCACTGGCCTTCAGTGACCATCACTCTCTCTCCTGAGCACCCCAAGGTAAGGGCCCTAGCCTGTGGCTGACAGACATAAATGCACAACCAGGATCCAGGTTTTAGCTTAGGGTCATATGTTCCCTCTGCTCTTGGAAATGTCCACCTGTTTTCCCAGTTGAGCAGCTGAGCAAACCCAGAAGGCTGACCAGAGGCAAAGAACAGTTTGCTCTGCTAGAATTCTTTCCGCAAAAACCAAGAGACTGTGGCATAACACTAGGCTATTTAAGCTTTCTGCCCAAAGCACTGCTGGCAGTGCAAGTTTCTTCCCTTACGGCTAGAGTGTCTTCTAAATACGTGGGTGACTTTAGTTGAATAACAAGGGACTCAGGCACAGATTGGACCCTTGAGGCTCACCTGCCTCTGGCAGAAGTCAACGATATAGCTGAGGTTACAGCTCCTTCCCTGCAGTTGAAGCGGAGGGGAACTGCAAAGACATCCTTAACAGCTGGATTTTCCCCCTCAAGTGAGTTCTGTGTGACCTATGTTCATGGCAAGTAGGCCATTGTAGAGACCGATCATGGTCCTAGACCAGCGATTTTCAACCGATGTGCCACAGCACACTGGAGTGCTACAAGAATTGTTAAAATGTGCGCTACCAGACTGTTTATTTGGTCAGAGGCACTGACCTCTTTTCCCTTAGGTTTTCAAGTTAAAAAATTACAACAGCCAAAACAACAATAGCTATCCAGTGTGAACAAATCAAAATTATACCTATTTTTTATCAGATCAGCAAAAAAATATATATTTTAGTAATAAATTTACATGTGCCAGAAGATTTTTTTAAAAAAGGTTGAAAATTGCTGCCATAGGCTCATCAGCCATTCCGAGACTGGGGTGGTGGACAGGCAAGCTAATCTTTTTAAAATATATACCAATACAATTCATAGATTCCTCTCCTAGACTTCTAACATGATATGATAAATCCATCATCAACATAAATAGGAAATGTTTCAAATCTGTATGTTCTTTTGCACCTCATCAGCTGCCCACTCTTGCCTCTGGGTATTGATATAAAATCTTGGCTTCCCAGCATTTCCCATCAAATATAAATATCCCCATTCTAAATCACTCCTCTGTGGGTGTATTAGCTCACACTTCCCAAAGAGGAAACTCTTTTGGACCCCATTAAGACACAGTCACAGCTACTGGTAGAACTTCCACTTCGTTTCCACTTGCAGATTTAATTAAAATGACATTCACCCTTTCTTCTTTGTCCTTAATAACTGCATAGCATTATAGCTTTTGGATTATTTTAATTATTGTAAAAAAATGGTAGCTATAAAGTATGAAATCCTTGATTTACACACTGTTCTTAATCTGCTATTTTAAATTTCAATTCACAGACAAAGAAACAGAGACTCAGAGAAATGAAGTACCTATCCAAAATGAACTGGTGCTTTAGAGGCTGCATCGAGGCTAGAATTGGGTCTCCTGACCCTACAGCCAGAGCTACTTGTAAATAATAGAAAATAATCTGATTTTGGCTTAGTATGGTAATAACCAGCAACATCCAGTGATCTCGATTGCCATCATTCATTTTGTAGCACTAGAGAGAAAAGAAACCCCTGACAACTTAAAACAGCTCATTAAACAAAATAGAGTTTAAGAAAACAGAGCAGCAACGTAAGGACTTGCTGGCCCTAAGGCAGGTGCTGGCAGATTGCAGGAAGGCGCCAATGCAGCCTTTCAAAAGCATTTTGCAGACAAAGTCCATATGTTAGTTATAACCAAACCACAGGACTTTACAGGTGGGTCAGAGAGAGACAGGAACCTAAAAGCTTCAATGTCACACAGAGGCCTACTTTTTGTTTTGTTGCAAAGATTCCATTTTAAAGCAGAATCACTTGTCCTTTCCTCCTCTCTTGAGGAACTGTAATTAGAGTGGTGTTGCCTGTGAGAACCAAGGCTCAAGCCCCAGAGGTGTTCGCTGACTCCGAAGTCTGAGCCAGGAAAGGAGTGAAAGCTAGCTGAACTGCAGGTGGGTTCTGCTTTAACAGCGACTAATATAAAAGGGAAGACAGAAAACTGATACATAGGAGGTGATGGCTTGTAATTACCACTGGTTTGCTGAAGGATTCTTTTACCAAGCACCTTTTCTTAGAGAAGTTTTCAATGTAGTTTATTTGTCAGTAGTTACAATTATATGTAAATGCTCAGAAATGCATTAGAAATAGGTCCAGTCTGACAATATTTGACCCCTTGTGTGAAAATGGCCTTCCCACAACCCACCATGGGAATAATTTTTCTTCCCATCCCTGCTCTGTTTCTGAGCTAACTTCAGCAAAAGTCGAAGGTACAGTCTTTGGGTGCTAAATAGGCAGCTGTGATGGAGGAATGGGAGGAAGGAAGAAAGGAAGTGGCCAGAAGTTGTTCTCCATCCTGGCCCCCAGGGTCGGTCTCATTAGCAGTGGTATTGGCTCAAACCACCTCCTCCCCAGCCCGTTCCCCAAGTCTCACTCTCTGCCTCACCCTAGAGCCCTGCCACAGCTCTAGCAGAGAAATATCCAGACACTACTCAATTCCTGTGCATGCACAAAGTCTCACACTTACACTTACAAAGTTATGACCTTCCTCCTTCCCCCATCACCCCACCCCCAACAAATCTAAGTTGAGAGAAAGCAAAATAAAGATGTAGTATTGGCCCTGGCTAGTGTGGTTCAGTGGGTTAAATGCCAGCCTGCAAACCAAAGGGTCATCAGTTTGATTCCCAACCAGGGCACATGCCTAAGTTGCAGGCTCTGTCCTCAGTTGGGGGTATTTTCTCTCGCACATCAATGTTTCTCTCCCTTCCCCTCTTTCTAAAAATAAATAAATAAAATCTTTTTTTTAAAAAGATGCAGTATTGTATAGAGAGAGGTTCACGCTTAGACTCTGGACCCAGACTGCCTAGAATTTAATCTTGCCTCTGCAGCTTACTAACTATATGGCCTAAGGCCACTTATTTAGCCTCAATTTCCCCATCTATAAAATGGGGATAAAAATTATCTATTTAATAGGACTGTTATGAGGATTAAATGAGTTCCTATTCAAAAGCTATCTGGCATATAACAAGTACCATGTAAGTGTTTGTAAAGTAAATAAGCTTTTTCATTCCCTTCTACTCTCATTTCCAGTGAAAGCTGTAGGTAGGGATCATTACTAATGTTCACCAACATCCAGATGCCTCTTCCATCGCCTTGAAACTAGCTGTGGCCATGAGCTAGTTCTGGTCAATGAAATGTGAACGGAGGTGATGTGTGAAAGCAGGTGAGAGCCAGGGCTCTGTTCTCAGTGCTCCTCTTCCTCTGCCTTGTGACTATGGAATACTGAGCAACACGGGGAGAACAGAGGCACAGAAGAGTTACCTAGACCTGCCATTGACATTATACAACCAGAAATTACAGTCTGTTGTGTTAATACACTGAGATGCTGGCCCTATTTGTTATTGTATCACAACCTAGTCTATCTTGCCTGTACAGGTTATAAACATGCTTTAAGTACAGGAAGTTGGCAGAATAATCATTCCGTGCCTGTACATTCCTGGGGAGCTTTTAAAAATCCCAGTATCTTGGCCATAGCCTCCAGACCAAGTAAGTCAGAATTTCTGAGCATGAGACTCAGACATTGGTAGTTTTAACATTCCCCAAGTGATTTCACTGTGCACCAAGGTTCAGAACCACCATCCTGGAGCAGCAATTTTCAACCTTTTTCACCTCATGACACACATTAACTAATTACTAAAATTCTGTGGCGCACCAAAAAATATATTTTAGCCGATCTGACAAAAAAATAGGTATAATTTTGATTCATTCACACCAGACAGCTATTGTTATGTTGGCTATTGTCATTTTTTTATTTGACAGTTTAAGCTAAAAGAGGTTGGTGCCCCTGACTAAATAGTCAGGTATTGCATGTTTTAAAAATTCTTGCCACACACAGATTGAAAATCACTGTCCTATAGATACCATGTCAAGATCCTCAACTCCCAAGGGTAGATGACACCTACCCAGCAAAATATCCAACCCTAACATACCCAGCTGTGAGTTTCTCCATATTTGTAGCTGCTGAACATGTCAAGAGAGAATCACAAAACCTCCCAGGCTGATGCCCCATGAAGTCAAGGCCTTCAAATTCGACTTGCCCTTCTCAATGCTGCCCAATCTTTCTATACATCCCTAGTCAGCTGTCCTTCCATTTCTCAAATCGCTCTCTTCACACTTCAGATGTCTCAGAAGGTGACTCCCAGAGAATGGGTCATGCTGTCAATCATTAGACTCCCTGCCTTGGCTCTCTCTTCCTTTCCTTCGAGGTGAACAGGAAGCAATTTCCCTCTCTATCGCTTCACCAGTGCTCTCTCTGGATCCTCTTCTCTTGTGCCTCTGGAGGGATCTCACTTTACTGACTGTCCCCTGATTCGTCTGTCTTCAACATTCAATAAGCTTTAAGAATGCTTTCTTAATTTTGCTGTTTGCTCTAGCTTTTGCTCCATCTCTCCCACTCCTTCATGTCAATTTCTCAAAAGAATACTCTGTAGTAGGGGCCACTCCTTCCTTGCCTCCTACATACTCCTTAACCCACCACCACAGATTGGCCTCCACCCCACTATCTTCCTGAAACTGCCTCCCAAAGGCCATTTTTTGAACTGCCAGATCCAGTGAGGCAATTTCATTTTTCATTTTACTCCAGCTGCCTATGACATTTGACCCTGTTACCACTCATCTCTTCATACCTTGGACTGCCTGGTTTTGAATACTGGTTGTGTGACCTCAGTATTTTAGTTAACTTATCTGTCCCTGAGTTTATTACCTGTAAAAAGAAAAGAGTGATAGCCCTGGCCACGTGGCTCTGTTGTTTGGAGCCTCAGTCCATACACAAAAAGGTTGCGTGTTCAATCCCCAGTCAGGGCATGTACAAGAAGCAACTGATCAATGTTTCTCTCTCACATAAATGTCTTTCTCTCTCTCTCTCTCTCTCTCTCTCTCTCTCTCTCTCTCTCTCTCTCAAATCAATAAACATATCCTCAGGTAAGGATTTCAAAAAGAGAGAGAGAGACTAGTGATAGTGCCTACTTCATATGATTGATGTGAGAATTAATTAAGATAGTACAGGTGGACAGTCTTGTATCTACACTTCTGAATTCTGAAACTGCAGAACTCTGACATCCTAAACTTTTCATAAATTTGTCACAGACTTATTCACCAGAAAAGCCTGACCTGAATTGTCACGAAGCTGTTTGTACTCTTTCTTTATTCCATTTGCTGTGAATATTGACATGTTTTGCTGCATAGATAGTAATGTGTTTGATAACAAGAATTGCTGGCCCTAATCCTGATGGAGAGATGCAAATATACAGAAATCCACAGATTTCTGAATCTCAAACTACAGATCTCTTTCCTGCAACTGTACACACACATACCTATGAGCTGACTGGCTCGCTCTCTATGACAATTCAACAGATCCCAAACAAGTGTATGATCTTGCAGCCTGCCCGAACCCTCTCCCCTTCCAGTGTCTCTCATCTCAGGATCACCACCCTCACCCATCCACCTGTCTAACTCAGTAACATCAATGCATCTCTACTATCCCACCTCCAATCCAGCTCATTCTACCTCCCATACAGCTCGGAAAAGAATCTACTTGTCACTATCTTTGTTGGCACTGCTCAAGGACAAGTCCCCTCCTATGCAGTCAGGGTTGAGAATTATGATTCCCCTAATTTCCTGTACTTAAAGCAAGTTAATAATCTGTATCAGTTAGGAGAGATTAGGGTACGATACAGTAACAAACAGTGCCAGAATCTCATCATTCACTCGGATTACTGCAAGAGTTCTCTAACCGGTCTCCCTGTTTTCTGTATTTCCTGCCATATTCCTCTCAATCTCCATCTCCAAGCTCCATCTCAATTCATTCTCCACCCTGCACTATAACTAAAGCTCTTAACACAAAAATCTGCTTACTTCACCTTTCTAAGTTCCTCGCTTCCCTCAGGTGAAAGTCTAAAGTCCTTAGCTAGCCTTTCTTCAATCCTTCCCTATCCGACTCCTGCTTACCTGTCCAGTCTCAACGCTCATCATTTCCCATGGTAACTTCACATCCTCATAAATCCTCAATGCTCATCATTTCCCGTGGTAACCTCACATCCTCATAAATCCTCGCCCTTTAACACTCCTTTTTACTACCTTGTGCAACTGATCCTTGAACACCACAGTTTTGAACTGCATGGGTCCACTTTTAAGTGATTTTTTTCAATAAATACTATAAATATATTTTCTCAATAACTTTTTCTTTAGCTTACTTTATATAAGAATATAGTATATATAACATACAAAATATGTGTTAACTGACACTTAAGTCTTCTGATCACCAGTAGGCTGCTGGTTAAGTTTAGGGGGAATCAAAAGTTATACATGGATTTTCAACTGTGGGGGCGATGGTCAGTGCCCATCTCATTGTTCAAGGGTCAGCTATACTTACCCTGCTTTCTCTCTGTTCCTTCACCTATGCCCTATATCACTAAGCACAGTCTTCAGATCATAGATTGGATTTTTTTCTCCAAAAGGCCTTCTTTAACTCTCCAAGACTTGGTAAAGTGCCCTTCCTGGGTCTTCTTCAAGTGCACTGTATTCTTCCTCTCCTGAAGCATTGCCTCACTGTCATAAGAAAAATAAAACATAACAAACACAGTTGAAACCCTAGGCATTGCCTCACCAGTGTTGCCACTGGCCACTGTGGCATCTTTGTGAGATTGGGAGATGTCTCCTTGGACAGTCAAGGGAGGACACCAGTTGGTGAGATGATTATGGGCTAGATTTCAGCTTCTATTTGTTCCCTTGATGAGTACCCCCAGAGGGGAAGAAGGGAGGAGGTTTTCTAGGTGGGAGAACTAGAAAAAACATCAGAATAAGGTATATGATATATGACAGAAAGTAGGTAATCCAGACTTAACAAAGAGAAATGGGAAATTGAATTGGAGGCACAGTTAGGGACATATAAGGCCAACTTAATGAGTTTGAGCTTATTCTGAAGCAATGAAAGACATGTTTCCAGGGAAGAAGTGACATAACATTTTAGGAGATGGCATCTGTGTGTAATTGGTACACAAGACGCTCTGGGAACTCATCACAAAACAAAATTGTGACTATGCATGGTGACGGATGTTAACTAGACTTGTGCTGATCGTTTCACAGTGTACAAATATCAAATCACTTCATTCTATTCTGAAACTAATACAATGTGGTATGCCAATTACACCACAATTGTGGAAGAATAGATGTTTTGAGGAGAGAAAAGGCCAAAATTGGATAAACTCAGTAAGAGAACCCTGCATATAAGGAGATGATATTTTTGAAACATTAATAAATACTCTTCTGCCCTCATATTTACTGTAACTCTCTTGCTATCATTACATCATCACCCCTCACCATGCTCACCTCTTCCTGGCTTTTGAATTTCAAAATCCCTGGCTGGTGTGGCTCAGTGGATTGAGTGCCAGCCTGCAAATCAAAGGGTCACTGGTTCAATTCCCAGTCAGGGCACATGCCTGGGTTGTGGGCCAGGTCCCCAGTAGGGGGCGCATGAGACACAATCACACATTGATGTTTCTCTCCCTCTCTTCCTCCCTCCCTTTTCCTTCTGTCTAAAATAAATAAATAAAATCTTTAAAAAAAAAAACAAAGAAAATTGTTACAATAAAGGTTATCTGTATTCTTACCAGGTGATAGACACTGTTCTAGATACATGCATTTTCTCATTAAATCACTTAATTTTAATAGAGTAAAACTAAATTTCATTCAATCCTACAAATATTTACAATTTTTGTAAATGTCTAGCATTTACATGACAGACATTACATAATGTGTTTAAATTACTCCCATTGCACCAAAATGAAACTGAGGCACAGATAAGAAACTTGGACAGGGTCATAAAACTTGTATGTGATGTAGCAAGGATTATGTACCCAAAGATACTGTCGTCAGAGCCTAGATTCTTAGCCATCCTGTTAAATCACTGCACCATGCTCTTTTCCAAAAGTTCTGGGGGGAAATTAAGAAGAACTAGCCATCTCAGCTTTGGCCATGTGGCTCGGTTCGTTGGAGCATCCTTGCATACACCAAAGGTTGTGAATTCAACCCACAAGTCAGGGCACATACCTAGGTTGCAGGTTCAATCCCCAGGCGGGGTTCATATGGGAGGCAACCAATCAATGTTTCTCTCTTACACAGAAGTCTGTCTGTCTGTCTCTCCCCCTCTCTCTGTAAAATCAATGGAAATATCCTCAGTGAGGAGATTTAAAAAACAAACAAACCAGCTAGCTCATATGTTCCCACTTCCAGCCTCAATGAGAAAAAACTTCCCTGTGCTAAGCAAAGGGAGACATGCTGGACAGGAAGCAGAGTAAGAAAGTCCTGCCTCTGCTGCCATGTAGGCAGAACCCTGGATTTCCAAGCAAAATAACAAACAAACAATAAAACCAATAGGTTTATGGGAGTCAGGACAGGATGATCTACACCATCCCCCCGGGTAGAATTTGAGGCAGGTAGTAAAACTGCAGAGGAGAAAAAGCCATTGTGTGGCTAGAGATGGCCGTTAATTACCATAGAGAGATTCCCCAGACCTTTGTGGGCATGTGGACATGAACATGATCAAATGACTCTTGCATGCCCTAGAGGTCACCCAGAAAGCAGAGACAGTGAAACTATATCACATCTGTTATTGGTTCTACCTATCTGACTCCCTCCCTGACTACACTGTGAACTCCCTAAGGTCAGAGATGGTGTCTTCTTTAGGTGTTTCTTTAGCTCTGATTCAGTGTCCTGAACATGCAGGCCACAGAAATAAATTGATTGGTTAATTATTCAGTGCTTTGGGGAAGTTTTTAGTGTAGAATTAAAAGTGTTCATTTCTACCCACACTTCACAACATACACCATTATAAA
>VMDR010022436.1:0-16214 GCA_007922815.1 Macrotus californicus | reverse complement strand
ATAAGGGCTTGGTGATGAGGAACTCCTTTAACTTGACCTTGTCTGGAAAGCACTTTATCTGCCGTTCCATTCTAAATGAAAGCTTTTTTGGATAGAGTAATCTTGGATGTAGGTCCTTGCCTTTCATGACTTGGAATACTTCTTTCCAGACCTTCCTTGCCTGCAAGGTTTTTTTGGAGAAATCAGCTGATAGTCTGATGGGAACTCCTTTGTAGGTAACTGTCTCCTTTTCTCTTGCTGCTTTCAAGATTCTCTCCTTATCTTTCATCTTGGGTAATGTAATTATGATGTGCCTTGGTGCATTTCTTCTTGGGTCCAACTTCTTTGGAACTCTCTGAGCTTCCTGGACTTCCTGGAAGTCTATTTCCTTTGCCAGATTGGGGGAGTTCTCCTTCATTATTTGTTCAAATAAGTTTTCAGTTTCTTGCTCTTCCTCTTCTCCTTCTGGTACCCCTATGACTTGGATGTTGGAACTTTTAAAAATGTCCCAGAGGTTCCTAAACCTCTCCTCATTTTTTCGAATTCTTGTTTCTTCATTCTGTTCTGGTTGAATGTTTCTTTTTTCCTTCTGGTCCATACCATTAATTTGAGTCCCGGTTTCCTTCCTGTCACTGTTGGTTTCCTGTACATTTTCCTTTATTTCACTTAGCATAGCCTTCATTTGTTCATCTAATTTGCGACCATATTCAACCAATTCTGTGAGCATCCTGATTACCAGTGTTTTGAACTGTGCATCTGATAGGTTGGCTATCTCTTTTTCACTTAGTTGTATTTTTTCTGGAGCTTTGATCTGTTCTTTCATTTGGGCCATTTTTTTTTTTTTTTGGTCTTGGCGCACCTGTTATGTAGTAAGGGGCGGAGCCTTAGGTATTCACCAGGGCGGGGACACCCATGTCCTGTGTTGTGACGCTGTATGTGGGGGAGGGGTCCAAGAGGGAACAATGCCGCTTGCTCCACTCTCTGCCAGTTTTCAGTCACTTCCCCTGCTACCCACAAGCAAATTGGGCCCTTCTGGTGCTGATTCTTGGGTGGGTGGGCTTGTGTACATTCTAGGACCCTATGGGTCTTACCAACGAGCTCTCTTGTGAGTCTGAGAGTTTCTCCTGCTGCCACTGCCTCAACCCCCACAGGAGCTTTCAATCAGAGGTTTGAGGCTTTATCTCCCTGTGCTGGAGCTCTGGGTTGCTCAGTCTGTCTCACTCTCCAGTTGTTCCTTCCAGTTTATCTGCACAGGAATGTGGGACCACCCTGTCCTCAATCCGCTGCCTCACCGAGTCCGCCAGCCGCTGCCACCTTGCCCGCCAGTTGCTGCCTCACCCACCCTACTCCTCCAGCCGCTGCCTTGCCGGGAGTCCTCTCCACCTGGCTGCCTGTCTCCGCCCCTCCTACTGGCCTGGATGAATGTTTCTTCATTAACTCCTTGGTTGTCAGACTTCCATACAATTTGATTTTCTGGCAGTTCTGGTTGTTTTTTGTTTTTCAATTTGTTGTTGTCCTTCTTTTGGTTGTGTGAGGAGGCATAGCGTGTCTACCTATGCCTCCATCTTGGCCGGAAGTCAGGAGGGATAATTATTCATTACAATGATGGACGTGCTCACTAGCTGAAGATAGAAGAAGAAAATAAAATGAGAATTACTTTAAACATTATAGAATTAGTCCCTTATTTTTTGATACCATGTTCTGCTTCGATTTCCATAACACTAGTCCCTGCTGTCACTTATATTTTCCATTCCTACTCTTTAGTCTCTATTGGCTATTTCTCTACTGCCAAGCCCTTAAATTTGAGTTCTCAATGTTCTATTCTTGGCCCTTTTCTCAATTTTACTCTCTAGAAAGAGCCACGTGTTTTTGTGAGTTCAGTGACTACACTTAGGCTGGTAATTCCCGAAATACAGAAACGACATTCAGTAAATAGTAGATGTTACCATACCTGTTTTTCTAATCCTTGCTCATTTCCCAAGCTTTAATAGTGTTTTCTCAATTGCCCATCATATATCTACACCAGGATGGCCCAGTCCTTGAGAGCTCAAATCTCCCAATATTAAATCATTTTTATATATTTTGTGTGCATCTCCTTCCTGCCTGTCCTTTAAAATCTGCTCTTCCTCCAGGATTCTCTGTTGCATTACACAGCCGGTACTGCAGCCAAGAAACCTCAGGACATCCTCAGCTTCTCATTTGTTTTCTTTACTTGTTGTCCAAAAGGCTTAAATGCATTTATAGAAAAGAAAACTACAGATCGATGTCTCTTGTGAACATAGGCACAGAAGTCTGTAAGCACCACTGCACCCTCATTAGGATGGCTAGTGTAAAAATAAAACACAGAAAATAACAAGTGTTAATGATGAGGTGGAGAAATTGGAACCCTTGTGCTTTGCTGGTGAGAGTGTAAAATGGTACAGTATGGGAAGTTCCTCAAAAAATTAAACAGAATTATCATTATAATCCAGCAATTCCACTTGTAGGTGCATTCCCAAAAGAGCTGAAAGAATGGACTTGAACAGAAATTTGTGCACTCATGTTCATGGCAGCATTTTTTACATAGCCAAAAGGTGGAAACAAGCCAATTGTCTCCTGAGAGATGAATGGATAAACAAAATGTGGTAGAGACATACAATGGGATCATTCAGCCTTACAAAGGAAGGAAATTCTGAGATATGCTACATCATGGATGAATCTCGAAAACACTTGCTGAGTGAAATAAGCCTGACACAAATGGGCACACATTGTATGATTCTACTTATATGAGATACCTAGAGTAATCAAAATAATAGAATAGTGGTTACCAGGGGCTTGAGTGGAGGAGAATGAAAAATTAAGTGTTTAACAGGGACATAGTTTCAGTTCAGGGTGACGAAAAAGTTCCAGAGATGGTCAGTGGTGGTGACAGATGGTTAGTGGGAATGTGCTTAATGGCAATGAACTGTACATTTAGAAATGGTTACAATGGTGAGTTTCATGTACATTTTACTACAGTTTTCAAATATAAAAAGTGCATGAGTATGGGTGTGAAAATATGTTAACAAACTGGATTCAGCATTATAAAAAGGATAATACATCATATCTTATCAATACGTAAGTGGGGTTTATCCTGGGGATACAAGGTTGGTTCAACTTTTAAAAATCAATGAACATAATTCACCTAATTTACAAAAAAAAAGGAGAAAACGACATCTCAATAGAATGTGAAAAAATACCTGATAAAATCTAATATGCTTTCATGATTAAAGTTCTCAACAAACTAGGCAAAGAAAGGAACTTCCTCAACCTGGTAAAAGAGATCTACGTAAAACCTACAGCTGTCATCACATTGGTGAAGACTGAAGGCTTTCTCCCTAGATCAGGAACAGGACAAGACAACCCATTCTCACCATTTCTGTTCAAAATATACTGCAGGTCTCAGCCGTTATAATGAGGCATGAAAGAGAAATAGAAGGTGTATGTATTGGAAAGGAAGACGCAGAACTTTTATTCATAGCTCATACAACTATGTAGATTTTCCCAAGGAATCTACAAAAAAGCTACTGGAATTAGTGAATCTTAGCAAAGTCACAAAATGGAAGGTCAATATACTATATATATATACACACACACACACATATATACATACACACACTATGGTATACAATATATTATATATATACTTTTTTCAGTAACTGAAAAATTGGAAAGTAAATTAAAAAAAATACCATTTACAATAACATAAAAAAACATGAAAAACTTAGGGATTAATCTAACAAAGTACACACAAGCCTCGTTCACTGAAAACATTGCCGAGAGAAAGTGAAGACTTCAATTAATGGAGAGAGAAATCATGTCCATGGATGGGAGAACTCAATATTGCTCAGAAGTCAATTCTCAAATTGATCTAGATCTATCTACCATGAAATCCTCACAAAAAGTCCCAACAGGCTTATCTTCTTTTGCAGATTGACGAGTATATTCTAAAGCACATATGGAAAAGCAAAGACCTTGAATAGGCAAAACAACATTAAGGAAAAAGAACAAAGTTGAAGGATTTATACTACCTAATTCACAATGGACTTTTAAGCCAAACAAGCCACTGTGATGTGAGATACATATAAACTCTTACACCCCAAAAGGTGACAATCCCTTTAAAAGGGCCAAGGAGTTGATGAGATACTGCCCCACAGAAGATATGTGAGGGCACGCAGACACGTGAAGAACGTGCAACCTCATTAAGAAAGTACAAATTAAAACCACAATGAGATACCACCACAAAACGCAAGAAGAGCTAAAATGAAAACCACTGGTCACCCCCAGTGCCAGTGATGATGCACAGCAGCTCATGTGTTGTTGGTGTGAATGCAAAGTGATGGTCGCATGGAAAGTAATTTCTCGCTAACGTAAACAGGGGTGGGTAAACCTGGGTTCACAGTTGTGAGTTCATGAAAGTTCTCGTATTTTTATTTATTAATCATTGTATTGTTTTCCATGCAAACAACAGTAAACCCACTTTTGCCCCACCCCTTTATGTACCATATGACCCAGCAATCCCAGTCTTAGTATTTACCCATGAGACATGAAATTTAGGTCCACACAAAGACACAGATGTGAATGTTTACAGCAGCTACAGTGACAATCACCAAAAACTGGAAATTACCTGAAAGGTCATTATCTAGTAAATAAATGTCTATACAGTGGAAAACTACCCACCAGTAAAACCACTGACACAGACAGCATGGGTAAGTTCCAAGGCATTAAGCTGCATGGTGGAAGTCAGACACCAGAGGCTACAAATTATATGGCTCCACTCACACAATGTTCTGAAAAAGGCAAAACTGAAGAGGGGCTGTGGTTGCCAGCAACTGCGCCCATGAGGGAGGGAAGCAGATGGACTGCACAGAGGCACAAGACAACTGCGATACGTCGTTGGTACTTGGATAATGCAAACGTTTTTATGTTTTAGCTGTGGCGCTGGGCGTCTGCATTGTGTGCAAATGCGTGCTGTATACAAAAGTGTAGCCGTACGTTTGTCAAAACATCATCAAACTGCATAATAGGGCAGATTTTGCTGTATGTAGATTATGCCTCAATAGACCTAACTTTAAAACATCTAATTTAAGGTTTTTTCATCTTTAAGAGAACTAAGAATGTGTTTTAAGTTATTATTTTGCTTATTATTACTAACAGCTATAATTTATTAAATATCTACTGTGGTGGGTCCTTTACCTAAATTGAGTCATTTAATCTTTCTAATAAATTTAAGTAAAATTCCATTTTTACAGATGAAGAAACTGTCTATTTCACTCTGAGATGAGAACCAGAGACTTTCAAAGGCTAAAGCCTTTGCTTTTTCCACTATATGTCAGGTAACTTCATGCAAGCACGTTAACTGTACTTACATTGATTATACGCTTCAAAACACTATCTGGTGTGTGCTCTTACACTCTTTTTCAGATGTGGAAACATGTGGGTAAATACATAACTTGCCTTGGCTTGCTCTTTCTACACTAATTGTGCCCCAATAATGTCACAGTCTTGGTTGTTTTGCGTGTGTATGTGTGTGTCTAGTTCTATGTAATTTTATCATCTTTGTGGGCTTCGTGTAACCACCACCACATCCAAGATACAGAACAGTTTTATCACCAGGTCCCCTCACGCTACCCCTCTTTGTAGACACCCCTCCCCTCTCCTCTCTTCCCTAACTACTGGCAACCACTTACTTATCTGTTCTCCGTCTGTACTTTTGTTAAGTTAAGACTACTGTATAAATGGAATCAGACAGTATGCAATTAGGGATTTTTTTTTCACTCAGCATAATTCCCTTGGGAACCTCCCATTGAAGGATACTTGGGTTGTTTCCAGTTTTTGGCTAATAGGAATAAAGGCTATGAACATTTTTGTACAGATTTTCGTATGAAAGCAAGTTTTCATTTCTCTGGGATAAATGCCCAAGATTGCAATTGTAAGGCCATATGGCAAGCAATACTTAGTTTTTAAAAAGCAGCTACATCATTTCACATCCCACCGGCAATATGAGCAACCCAGTTTTGTTATCACTATTTTCCTTTCACTATCATAGGTTTGCAGTGACGTGTGACTGTGGTTCTGGTTTTCCCCAATAGCTAATGTGTTGAACACGGTTTCGTGTTCTTCTTTGCTATCGTATATCCTCTTCAGTGAAGTGTCTCTTCATAGCTTTGGCCCATTTTCAAACTGGATATTTTTTTACTGTTGAGTGTTAAAGGTATCTCACATATTATAGAGACAAGTCCTTTGTCAGAGGTGGTTTGCAGATACTTTATCTTAGATTGTCTTCTCATTCTCTACACAGGGTATTTTTCACTTGAATAAGTAAAAATATATTTATTGAATAATAATTTCCTAAGTAAGCATCTTGAAATAGGGCTAACTAGTGATGTGCAAACTGTAGACTGGTACTGCGTTTCTGCTTAGAGCTTTCTATTAAAGGAGAGGTCTAAGAGAGCACAGAGTACAATGTCATCTGTTTTGCCCAATTTCCCTTCATCTTGCTTTCATAAAAATTATTGAAATAACTCACAATACAGGATCCATATTCCTCTCAGACACATTCTATCCCTCACTTCATTGTTTTCACTTTTACCTCTTAAATATTTGTATTAGAATAAATTATTCCCATTCTTACCATTCCTGAAGCCCAGGGCCTCTGAAGCCTAGGTACAAAATTTGATTTATCTTCTGTGGAACTCAAGATATTTTGCTTAATAAAGTATGGGAAATATGTAGCCAAAGCTTAATCTTCACTTAATCTGCAATAGTCTGAGGGTTTTTATTTTATTTATTTTTTAAAATCTTTTGCTTTTTAATTGCTTTATTAACTTGACATTTTTCCATGCAAATGGACGAAACTACTGTTGATAGAAACTTAAGACTGTGTACTAAGGCAATCTCCAATCAGAAGCTGCTAACAGAATCCTCTTGACACATGGGTGCTACACAAGGTTCACAGCAAACAGACCAGTAAAGACCTATCAGGAAATGCAAGGAAAAAGAAAAACAACAGTGCGAGTCACAGTATTCATCTCATGGAAAATGACAGGAATCAAAGCATAAGGGCAAAGCTCATCATGAGGGTCATTATAACAATAAAAAAAAAGTTCCCTCATAATGATATGCAGACAGTTCCTCAACTGCAGCTCCCTAAGTTTTCTCCTCATTTCTCTCATCTCTCTCCTCCATGAACATTTCCATACCATCTCCATCTCCACTCATCTCATCACTGATTTACCGACCTATTATTGACCCACTGGGTACGGCCCACCTGAAATTAAGGGACAGTCGGTGAGCCTGTCAGCATCTGTTATTTCCTGCTGGCTGGTGGTCTTCCTCTCCATTCTGCATGGACTGCTCCATTTCTTTGTTTTGGGGTGGATATCTGTCACAATGATATATTTTTTTTCTGGTTGTCTTCCCGGGCCTGTCCTTGCTGTCTCCTCCTTCACCCAATTCTCACCGCAAATGTGCCTCCATGACACTTGGACCCGCAGACCTGCTACACTTTTTTAGGCCCAATGCCAACCTGTTGTGTGTGAGAGCTGGTATCCAGAAGGGAGTGATCTGAGGTGTTTTTTTTTTTTTAATTCCCTGTCCAGAAGCAGAGGAAGAGTTACCTACCCCAGACCCAGAAGAGAAGAGGCATTGGAAATGTCTGGGAGAAAGGAGAGAAAGCCCATAATGGCCACGTGATACACCTTGACATCCAGGACTAAAGGCCTTGAGCCATGGAAGGGGTTGGGGCAAGTGAGATAGAAAACATAAGTCACTTTCTGTGTCTACAACCCTGTGGTCTCTGCAAGAGTTCAGTTATACTGCTTAAATTGAAAAAGAGGATTAATTGAAATCTCCATTACTCCGTGTGATAATCAAACAATCCCAAATGAGAGTAAGTCCGTTTTATAATAAACTCCTTCCGTCCACAATAAAGGACACAGTGCCAGGCTATCTACCTATTTTTTTTGTTAAATATTTATTGTGTGCTGACTGAAAGCTCAGCATTGTGCTAGGCGCTGAGAATATAAAAATAAATGAGAAGAGGTCCTGCTTTCAAGAAGGTAACGCTCTGGCAGAAAGGAGAAATGGTGGGTCAACAATGACCAGATATGTGGGTGAAATAATCGAGGTGTGTGAAAGAACAGGATGGTGAGTCATGAGGAGGAAATATTTCACCTAGATCCGCTAAATGTCTTTAAATCAAAAGTTTTTCTTACATGATGATTGAGACATTAATTTGAAAACAGAATTGGATTTTCAAGAGTGAGTGTATAGGTAAAAATCTAGCTTTTCAGAGAAATCAAATTCATTTATTGATTCTGGCTGTCTTTATTGCCTCAGCCCCAGGCTAGATTCCAGGAATGCAAGAAATAGTTCTCTTCAGAAGGAGCTTTCAAAGTGGTAGGATGACAAATTGCAAAAGTGCAAAGCAAGGGCAAAAAAAGTGCAAAAGGCTTAGAGTCCAGGAGGCTTAGAAAGCACACGGTAGCCTCTGATCTGGATGGACTGAAGACACTGAGATTTACAGCGTTAATCTAGGGCTATATTAAGCACTGCTTTAGTGTTATCTATATTGTATCTGATGATACCTCACAATGTGAGGGAGTGAAATGGAAAAGTGTGAGACTAAGATATACTCCGATGAATGTGTCTAACTTTGCAAACGAACAGGGATCTAATGCAGACGTGTCTCTGGGAGGAGTCACAGTACCTGCTCTCCCTCCTGGACAAATGGAGTCGAGTCGTCCCAGGGCTCCCTTCTTTAAGATTCGGGTCTGGGACAAAGAACAAGAGTCCAGCCAAAAGCCCCTCTGCCTCAGTGGATACAGCAAGAATTTGAAGTCATGTTTCTTCCATTCTTCTTGACCTCCCTTTATGAATCCAAGTTCTGTCCTGGCTGTGGCGGTAAATGAAGAATAAATGCCTGAAAATTTAGGATGCCACAGTTAGGCAAACGAAACAGCTAAGAAACTCCCACCGGGTAATCGTGGGGAAAGAAGCATTTAAGTCTCCATATAGTCTTGTAACAATTCAAGTGACCAAAAGGGTTCATAAAAGAGTCAGCGACTTGGTCGCGGTCAGAGCAAACCCTGTCCCCTGTGGGGCACGCGTGCACGGGCACCCCTCAGCCTGGGAGCCCCTGCGGGCGGGGGAGTTCGGGCCCCAACGCCCAGCACCGCACGAGCGGAGGCGCGTCCTCCCGCCGGCCCTTTCCCCGCTGGCGAGCGGGCCCTGGCTCACGAGGCTCATCAGCACTCGGGCCTCCCGGAGCCCTCGGCCAGGGCTTCACACGGCGTCCTCCAGAGTGGGAGGCGCTCCAAGGCCAGGCAGGTTGTGTCCCAATGCTGCCGCGTCCTGCCCGCCTGAACGGCCCTCGAAGGCCCCCACGGTCTCAGCCAGCCCCAGCCGTGTCTGCGGGCGGCCCACCCGCCTCCGCCCTGCTCCTCCGCGGCAGTGGGGGCGCCGCGCGCTGCAGGCGCCTGCGCGGCCGCGCAACCGTAGCTTCCCCCGCGGACGGTTGGGCCAGCCGCCGGGTCTGAGCGGTGGGCGCGTCGCCGGGGGAGCCTGCCCACTCCTTTCATCCCGAGTCTGCGGCGCCCCTTCCATTGGCGCGGAAGGTTTCGCGGCGCTGACCGCTCAGTAGACGGTGGCCGCGCCCGGCCGTGGAGATGTGCTCCACTCCCGGGCTGCCGACGCCGGGGTCCTCGCTGGTCCTGCAGGTGTCCTTCGTGGACGTGCATTCTGAGATAATCCCCGTGCAGCTTTGGGGGCTGGTGGGCGAGCGGCGGGACGAGTACCTGCGGTTGAGCCAGGAGATCCAGAAAGCGGCGGCCACGCGCGGCCTGTGGGCACTGGGCGGCACCGCGGCTTTGCCCGGCGAGCTGTGCCTGGTGCAGGTGGGGCTCCTGTGGCACCGCGGCCGCGTGCTCAGCCGGCAGGGGTCGGAGAGCCGCGTCTTCCTGCTGGACGAGGGCCGCACCCTCTCGGCCGATGCGGGCTCGCTGGTGCCCGGCCGCAGCGAGTTCTTCCACCTGCCCTCGGAGGTGCTGGGCTGCGTGCTGGCCGGCCTGGTGCCCGCGGGTGGCGGCGGGGGCGAGTCCCAACTCTGGTCGGCCAGCGCCTTGGACTTCCTTAGCAACCTGCAGGGCAAGGAGTTGCAGGGGCGGGTCCTAGACGTGCTTCTCCCTCACCGCCTGGTCTTTCTGGAGGTGCCCTCTCTCTTCCAGAGGATGCAGGAACTTGGCCTGGCCCGGCAGGTACCCCACAGCCTCTTCCGCTCGCTACTCAAACGTTACCTCCCAGGAGCCTCTGCTGGTCTGGACTCCGGGGACGTGGTTTTGCAGCGAGTCCTGCCCAAGCCAGAGCAACCTGGCCTGGATTACTTCTATCCGCAGCTGCAGCTGGGCGTGACAGAGCCTGTGATGGTGACTCAGGTGTGCCATCCCCATCGAATTCACTGTCAGCTCCGGAGCTTCTCGCAGGAGATCCACCGCCTCTCTGAGAGCATGGCCCACATCTACCGGGGTTCCACGGGGACAGAGGATGAGAACTACACCAGTGCCCCTGGGGAAGAGAGGGAAGAGAGCCCAGACAAGCCGGGCTCTCCGTGTGCGTCCTGTGGTTTGGATGGACATTGGTACAGGGCCCTCTTGCTTGAGACTTTTCGGCCTCAGCGCTGTGCCCAGGTGCTTCACGTAGACTTTGGCAGGAAGGAGTTAGTGAGCTGCAGCAGCCTGCGCTACTTGCTGCCTGAATATTTCCGAATGCCTGTGGTGACCTACCCCTGTGCCTTGTACGGTCTCTGGGACGGCGGCAGAGGCTGGTCTCGGTCACAGGTGGGTGACCTAAAGGCACTGATACTGGGCCAGGTAGTGAATGCGAAGATCGAATTTTACTGTTCCTTTGAGCACGTGTACTATGTCACCCTGTATGGGGAAGATGGGATCAATCTTAACTGTGTATTCGGCGCACAGTCCTGTTGTTTAGCTGATCAGTTCCTTCAGAGTCAGGCAGCGGAGGAAAAGGAAGAGGAGGGGGAGGAGCCAGAGGCAGCGCTTCACTGTCAGTCCCCTGCTGAGGAAGTGGATGGAGACCTTTCACTCCCGGCCTTAAGATCCATCAGTTTAAAAATGAACGCTTTCTATGACGCCCAGGTAGAGTTTGTTAAAAATCCTTCTGAGTTTTGGATTGGGTTGAGGAAGCACAGCGGCACCTTCAGCAAGCTGATGAGGAAAATGTGCAGTTTCTACTCCTTGGACAGTAAGCTGGATGGTGCAGCTTTGAAACCAAAGCCGGATAGCCTCTGCTGTGTCAGATGGAAAGAAAATGGTTATTATCGGGCAGTGATCACCAGATTAGACGACAAGAGCGTGGACGTGTTCTTAGTGGATCGGGGCAATTCAGAAAACGTAGACTGGCATGACGTGAGGATGCTGCTTCCTCAGTTTAGGCGGCTGCCAGGATTGGCTCTGTGCTGCGCGCTGGCCGATATTTCGCCTTTGGCAGAAACTTGGGGCCAGGAGGCAATTTCCTTTTTTAAAAAGACTGTGCTCCACAAGGAATTAGTTATCCATGTCCTTGATAAGCGGGATAATCAATACATTGTTGAGATTCTCGATGAATCAAGGATAGGGGAAGAAAACATTAGTAAGGTGATTGCTCAGGCTGGATATGCCAAGTATCAGGAATTTGAAGCGAAGGAAAATATTCCTGGATGTGCTTGCTTCCCAGGGCATGTTGGTGCTGAGACTAACAAAATATCTTCTGCCAGGAAGGAAGAAGCAGAACAGAGAGCCAAGAGAGAGAAAACTACACCTGTTTCAGAAGCTTTGACTGACACGGTAGTTGTTACAAATGTTTCAACTGGACAAGTTGTACAGGAAAAAGAGCAGAGGATGCCCGTGTATTCTCCTCTTATACAGACTTTCTTGGAGATTAAACCAGGCTCTTCTTGTAAAGGAGAGATAAAAGTTGGAAGTACGATAGAAGTCAAAGTGTCTCATGTTGAAAACCCTGGCCATTTCTGGTGCCAGCTGACCAGGAACATGCAAGGATTTAAAACTCTCATGTGTGATATTCAGGACTACTGCAAGAATACCCCCACTCCTTACCAGGGAACCACTCCTGCTTGTTTGGCAAAGCGAACAGTAAATGGGAAATGGTCCAGAGCTCTGATCAGGGAGACACACTCTTCAGAGCATGTCCAAGTAGTATTTGTAGATTATGGAGACAAAGATATGGTGTCTGTGAAGAATATTTGTTCAATTACTGAAGAGTTTCTCAAAGTTAAGGCTCAGGCTTTTAGGTGCAGTCTTTATAATTTAATTCAACCAACCAGTCAAAATCCTTTTGCTTGGGGTAAAAAGGCAATACAAGTTTTCAGTGAATTTGTAGGTAAAGCATGGGAAGAGAATTTAGAATTAAAATGCACCATATTTGCTATTGCATCAACAGGTGATGAGGAACTGTTCTATATCGTGGATTTGCTAACGCCCTTTCAGAGTGCAAGCCATATTTTGGTGGAAAAGGGACTCGCAAGACCAATAAAACTTCCGAGTCCACTGGGGTTCCCTCTTCAGCTCCGTTCTTACTACTATTCGACACATGATATGAAAATTGGCAGTGAAGAATCAGTGTATGTAACACATGTTGATGACCCTTGGACATTTTATTGCCAGTTGGGAAGAAATGCACATATTTTAGAACAGTTGTCATGTTCTATTATACAATTAAGTAAAACTTTGCTGAATGTAAAAAAGTCTCCCTTGGTCCCTGGAGCCTTGTGCCTTGCCAAGTATACCGATAGAAATTGGTATAGGGGGATAATGATAGAAAAACACCCAAATAGAGTCTTTTTTGTTGATTTTGGGAACATTTATGTGGTAACAAACGATGATCTGCTTTCAATACCTGGTGATACATGTGATGATGTCTTATTTTTGCCCATGCAAGCTGTTAAATGTTCACTATCCGATATTCCTGATCATATACCAGAAGAAGTTACAGCGTGGTTTCAGGAGATTACTTTAGATAAGTCACTGAAGGCTGTGGTTGTAGCAAAAGATCCAGATGGAACACTGATTGTAGAACTCGACGATGACAGTATTCAAATTAGTGATAATGTTCATGAGAAGTTAGCGCTCCTTGGTTACAAAGGTGGGAAAAGAAAACAAGACGAAAGTGAAGTACTGTCCACAACAAAAACTCTTGATGTCAAAAAGGACAATACAAAGTTGTCAGTTAGGGAGCATTTAAGTGAATCAGTAGAGGACACATTCTACAATAGGGAGATCTTGGCAGAATCGCACAAACCGAAGATCAGCTCAGCGTGTAAGGACCTCAAACTTTCACAAAGTTCAACAAAGACAAACTTAGTCACTCGACACGAGGACTCTGCGGATTGTAAAAACAGTGAGGTGCCTTCATTAACAACAGAAAAGAAAGAAGAAAATTTTGCTGAGCCACCACTTTTGGAAGTCACAACACTAGAATCCACTCTTTCCGAGAGAAAAACAAGAGATTCATATAACAAAGATTTGCCTCTGAAATTTTCTGAGTTCCCTCAGAAGACTATAATGCCTGGCTTTAAAACAACTGTGTATGTTTCTCATATAAATGACGTTTTAGACTTTTATGTTCAACTAACAGAAGATGAAGCGGAGCTTAATTATCTTTCAGAGAGATTAAATGATGTTAGCACAAGGCCTGAATGTTATGCAGGTCCCCCTTTGCAAAGAGGAGATATAGTGTGTGCCATTTTCCCAGAAGACAATTTATGGTATCGTGCTGTGGTTAAGGAACAACAACCCAATAACCTTCTCTCGGTACAGTTTATAGATTACGGCAATGATTCTGTGATTCATACTAACAAGACAGGTAAACTTGACCTCATTAATGCACTGTTACCAAGATTGTGCATCCACTGCTCCCTAAGGGGACTGGGGAGTCCTGAGATTTTAAACTGTAAAGAAATGATACGTTACTTTTCCCAAAGGACAGAGGAGGCTCAGATAAGATGTGAATTTGTTAAATTTCAAGACAGGTGGGAAGTTATTCTTGCTGATGACCATGGGATCATAGCAGAAGATATGATTAGAAGATACGCTCTCTGTGAACAACCTGAAATAGGACCTTCTACCCAAATATTTAATGGTGCCTTTTCAAGGTCTGCCAACAAAACAAACATTGACACTTCAGCATTTCTCAACTGGTATAATCCAAAGATGAAAATGATAAGAGCTTATGCCACTGTGATCGATGGACCTGAATATTTCTGGTGTCAGTTTGCTGATACTGAGAAACTTCAGTGTTTAGAAGTAGAAATACAAACTGCAGGAGAACAGGTAGAAGACTGGAGAAGTTGTATCCTGTGTCTTCATATTGGAGATCCTTGCATAGTGAGATATAGAGAAGATGGGCATTATTACAGGGCACTTATCACCAATGTTGGTGAGGATTATTGCGTATCTGTCAGGCTTGCGGACTTTGGAAACGTTGTAGACTCTGTGGACCCCACAGCACTCCGGACCATCCCTTCTGAACTTTTGCTGGTTCCTATGCAAGCCTTTCCATGTTGCCTCTCAGGATTTAACGTTTCAGAGGGTGCGTGCCCTCCAGAGGGAAATGACTATTTTTATGAAATAGTAACAGAAGATGTGTTGGAGTTAACAATATTAGAAATCAAAAAGGATGTTTGTGATATCCCGTTAGCAATTGTTGACTTGAAAAGCAAAGGAGAAAGCATTAACGAGAGAATGAAAAAATATTCTAAGATTGGTATTAGTAACAGCAATCTGCCCGATAAAAAAACTGGGCCAGAGATAAAGGGAGCTCTGGGATCCCCCAGTCCTGATGTTGGACTTAAGAAACCGATTAGTAAAGCTGGACGAGAGCAAATACTGTATGTGGAACCACAGAGAGATGAGCTCTTGGAAAGAATTGGAAAAGACTTAAACGCAATGGAAACCAAACCAAATAAATTCCGTGACCCTGAAACTGATGACATTTTTGACGCTTTTGAAAGCCCACGCAAACATAAAGTTGGCACTGAGCTGCTACAAGGTAAAGTGGAGTGCCATTTGGTCGGCAAAGCCAAGTTTGAGAATACATACCTGATTCCAGGAGTGAACACATTGCTGCTCCATGCCGGTGACACGAAGGAGATATTAGAGCTGAATTCGCTTGAGGTGCCACTTTCTCCTGATGATGATGAATCAGAAGAATTCGTGGAACTAGAATCCATGGAGTTACAGCATTCTCCAGTCGGGGATGAAGAAAAAGAAGAGCCAGGCCTGGTGCCTCCAGTCTCACCACTCCGCCACGGCTGTGACACCGAAGTCACCCTGGAGCCATTTACAGTGCAACTTCCCCTCATCTGTGAAGCTGAGAAAGAGCCAGAGCTAGAATTACCTGCAGCACAGCTGAGTCTAGAATCCATATATGCTGAGGACACAAGAATGTCAAGTCGTGTGGAATGTTTTGATGACCAGCATAGGTTGCCATTGCATTTACATGGAAAGACTTGTGACCCCAAAACGCAGATTGAAATGAATATATATAAAGGATTTTCTGAATATAAAAACAGAGATTCCATTTCCTCACTGATGCCTTTGTTCTCTGAAGAAGAATCTAGAGATGGGGGGAAACACAGTGTTTTACCACACCATGTCTCAGGTATGTGAATATTTTCTCGTTCACTTTCATTTAAGTTTAACTTAGTGTCTTTCAAAATTACTTATTTGTCTTAAAGAAAAAATTAATTCTTATTTGAGTTTTTAAATTAATTGGGGGGATTAAAATCTGAAAATAGAATTAGATTTGGAGGGTATTTTTCACATTTAAAAAATACTTTATTGATTATGCTATTACAGTTGTCCCATTTTCCCCCCTTTATTCCCCTCTGTGGTGCACACCCCCCTCCCATCCTGTTACCCCACCCACTTAGTTCATGTCCATGGGTCGTACATATAAGTTCTTCGGCTTCTACATTTTCTATACTATTCTTAACCTCTCCCTATTTTCTACCTACCATTCATGCTACTTATTCTCTGTACCTTTCCCCTCACTCCCCCCTCCCCTTCACCACTGATAACCCTCCATGTGATCTCCATTTCTGTGATTCTGTTTCTGTTCTAATTGTTTGCTAAGTTTGTTTTTGTTTTAGATTCAGTTGTTGATAGTTTTGAGTTTGTTATCATTTTACTGTTCATATTATTGAT
>VMDR010022435.1:0-16210 GCA_007922815.1 Macrotus californicus | reverse complement strand
TTTGTTTTCTTAGTTGATAGAAAACCAGTACTCTTGGTAGGTGTAATGCATACCTACCAAGTTTGAGAACTCCATGTAGACTATCCCAGATTTCACAAGCCTTTGACATTATGATAGGACATGATCTTCTTTGAGTTGCCCCAATTACTCTAACTCTTCAGTTGGATTTTTGTTTATTTATTTGCTTTTGTTTGTTTTTAATTTAATGGAGAATTCTGTTTAGATTTGTTTCTGAAGGCTATGTGGTACTGACTTCAACGGACTAGAAGACTCCGTGTTTAGGAGACTGATGTGAAATGTTTTCTTTGGATGTTTTGGATAATTATTTAAAGCACTTTAGTGTTTGAAAATGGCATGTGAATCAATAAATAATTAAAATAATAGTGATGATAATGACAAAGGAAATCTTTTGGAGAAAGTATTTCAAACTGAATCACTGAATTAGTCTTTCAACATTTCAAGGTATCAACCAGATAGGCGGACAATGGGACATACACAAATTAATATCTTGGTCAGGTGGAGAAGTTAAAAAAATCTTTTAATAGAAGTGAAAGTGTAGCTATTGATTTCTTAGGAGATAGGATTGCTAAAGGCCGAATTGCTTCAATGATTAAATCACAAGCTTCAGCTCTGGCATCAGTGTTTCCTTCAGTCAAAATCACAGAGGATATCTGCAGATCCCTAGAGCTGTTTGTCCGAGTAAACTAGTAAAACATAAATATTTCCCTGAGGGGTTTTGATCCAGTCCTAGATTAGCTGCCTGGAGTTGATCATTTCAGTTTTTCTTGGAGAGATCTATAGACGCTAGTTACCTTCTTGACTTGCCCTTCTGTATCTGAGAATTAAAACTGATAACAGGTGAAGCCTCTGCATTTATTTAGCGCACTGCGGGGCGAGATGGAAATGCAGGTTCACGACGTGTTAGACTTTCCTGTCCCTACCTTCTGAGTTAGATGTTACTGCTTTTGGTGTTTGAAACTGTCATACTCTAGAAAGGGAAGTTGGGTATTTAGAGCTCATAATCATCACCAATCAGTCTTTAACCTCATGAGTGAAATAAGCCACAATTTAAAAAATATCTTATGAAATGAATTACACACATACCAAATCCCCAAATCCCCAAAGGTTGCAACAATGAAACGACTGAGGGGAATGCGGTGGAGGAGCAGGTAAGGTTTTAATCAAATGAGATTATTGTGCAATCTCAGCATGGTGATATACAAACCCAAGATAGTTTTATTTTTGTCCAGTCACTGCCTTCAACCATGCCTCATTTATTATCTCTTCTTTGACCCCTAATGACACCTTAGGAGATCCCATAGCTTTCCCTTCACTTTGTGTTATTAAAAAGTGCCCTCTAGTTTTGTCTAATTTAAAGCACCAATTTCATCACCTTTTCCCCTCCCAATGCTGATCAAGGAGTGTTACATTTCCAAAGTTTGACCCTTTGCCCTTCTTTCTGGATCAAATTACTCTGTTGCTAGTGGTTGGCAGGGAAGCATTGCAGAAACAGGCAATAAACTTCTAACCTCATTGGGACACTTTCACCGCTGTGAATACTTCAGGGTGTATGTCACAATGGCCAGCTATGTATGCCCTCTCTAGCAAGCATCAAATGCTGCTCCAAGGAGACACAGTGTCATTCTTTAGGAGCCATGACATGTTCCTTTCCATCTCACAATCCCAGAGGCAGGAGATTCTATATCTCTAATTCCTCCAGCCACCTTTCCTGTCTTCCCTCTGTCTCCAAAAGCTCCAGCCCTGTTCATGCCCAAGAGTCTCCCTGCTCCCTGTAGCCAGCCTTCACTAGCTGGGGGGAACCAGGGAGACTAGTCAAACTCGGACACCTTCTCTAATGTCTACTTGACTCACAGAAGTCTGCTACAATCTCACCACCTTAAAACATGGAAATGCAGGCTGCTCCATTGTTCTGTCTCTTCACGTTGTCTATTCTAGGCAGTTCTCTTTTCTGCCTGCTCATATAGTCCCCAGATTAGTGAGTGCATTTCCACCCAGGAAATGTGATGCTAATCTCCCCTTCCAGAAAGAGTTACTTCTCACCTGACTGTTGGATAGCCTGACCATATATTTCATTGTCCAAACCAGGTCACTTTTGAGAACCAAAAGTTCTAGTGCCATAAACCAGGACTTTCCTGAGGAAACATAGTAGGACTTCCTTTTCTGCGTGGAGTAAGCCAGTGTTCTTTCCCTAAAATAAGATAAAAACTAAGGAGATCCTCCTCTTCTCCACCTTGTATTCAGTTTATTTGAGGGAAGGGCCTGGGCAGTGGAAGTCAGTAATGTGGGTAGCAAAATGAGTTTCACGGCAGTCAAGATATCTGTTCCCCAGTTATTTGTGCTTCAGTTTAGAATATTAGTTATCTGATGTCCATTTGTTCTTAGCTTTCTTTCACATCAATTATAAGCTAAGAAGAAAAAAAAACTATTCAATCAACTGAAATGTAGAAATTCAGTTGTAAAAATCATATATTTCAGGAATTGTGATTTAATATAAGTTTAAAATAACGATTTTTTTTAACTAACCATGTGGTAAAGAATCTTTTCAAGAACAAAAACCCTAACATTCTAAAACTATAACGCCTTCTCAATAACTTTTATCTTTCAAATATATCATCTATTTCCTCTAACATTGATTGCTCCTTCCTTACTGGATAATTCCCCTCAACCTATCTATGTCATATACACATTATCTCTCATTTTATCAAAAACTCAGTCAGTTTTGATTCTACATCTGTGCCTGATGCTATGTAATTTCTCTGCTCCTTTCATTTCAGAACTTCTCAAAATAATTGTCTATCTATGTTTTTAAACTTACTTTTTATTTTTTTCTCTACGCTCCAAGTTTTCTTTTCTCTTCTCTACTCACATTGTTCTTGTCATGACAACCAGTAGCCAATCCAATGGTCACATATTTTTTTATTGTTGTTCAAGTAGGTTGCCTTCATTTCTCCCACCCTTCCATCCCCCAGCCATCTGACCCATCCCCACCTCCCACCCTCAATCCTTACCCCTCTTTGGCTTTGTCCATGTGTCCTTTATACTTGTTCCTTGACAACCCTTCCTTTATTTCCCCTATTATTCCCCTCCCCTCTGGTTACTGTCAGTTTGTTCTTTATTTCAGTGTCTCTGGTTATATTTTGCTTGCTTGTTTGTTTTGTGATTAGGCTCCACTTATAGGTGAGATCATATGATATTTGTCTTTCACTACCTGGCTTATTTCATTTAACATAATGCTCTGGAGATCCATCCATGCTGTTACAAAAGGTAGGAGCTCCTTTCTTTCTGTTGCGTAGTAATCCATTGTGTAAATGTACCATAGTTTTTAATCCATTCATTTACTGATGGGCACTTAGGTTGCTTCCAGAACTTGGCTATTGTAAATTGTGCTGCTATGAACATTGGGGCACATAGGTTCTTTTGGATTGGTGTTTCAGGATACTTGGGGTATAAACCCTAAGTTTATACCAGCAGTGGAATTGCTGGGTCCAAAGGCAGTTCCATTTTTAGTTTTTTGAGGAAATTTCATACTGTTTTCCAAAGTGGCTGCACCAGTCTGCAATCCCACCAACAGTACACTAGGGTTCCCTTTCCTCCACAACTTCACCAGCACTTACTTGTTGATTTGTTTATGAAGACCATTCTGACCAGTGTGAAGTGGTATCTCATTGTGGTTTTAATTTGCATCTCTCTGGTGGCTAGTGATGCTGAGCATCCTTTCATATGTCTCTGGGCCCTCTGTATGTCCTCCTTGGAAAAGTGTCTGTTCTGGTCCTTTGCCCATTTTTTAATTGGATTGTCTGTCTTCCTGGAGTGGAGTCCTATGGGTTCTTTATATATTTTGGAGATGAAACCCTTGTCTGAGGCATCATTTGCAAATATATTTTCCCATATGTTTGGTTCCCTTTTCATTTTGCTGATGTTTTCTTTAGCCATGCAGAAGCTTTTTGTTTATTCTTTCTGTTATGTCCCATGCTCTAGGGGACATATCGGTGAAAATATTGTTTTGTGGAATATCTGAGATTTTCCCACCTATGTTCTTTTCTAGGATTTTTATGGGTGTCACAGCTTATATTTAAGTCTTTTATCTACCTTCAGTTTATTTTTGTGTGTGTTGTAAATTCATTTTTTTGCATGTAGCCATCCAGGTCTCCTGAAACCACTTGTTGAAGAGGCTATTTTTATTCCATTTTATGCTTCTGTCCCCTTCGTCAAATATTAATTGACCATAGAGACTTGGGTTTATTTTTGGGCTCTCTATTCTGTTATATTGATTTATGGGTCTGTTCCTGTGGCAGTACCACACTCTTTCAAGTATCGTGGTCTTGTAATATAGTTTGATATCAGGTATTGTGTCTCTCAACATAATAAAGCCATATATGAGAAACCTCTAGCCAACATCATACACAACAGGCAAAAGCTAAAAGCTTTCCCACTAAGATCGGGAACAAGACAACAGTGGTCACTTCTATATCCTCACCTTGACCTCAGCAGAATTCCATAGTGATGACCTTCCTTTTTCAATGCATTCTTTTATTTGTGGCCTGAGACATAAACACTAGTGATTTTCTTATTTTAATTGTGGTTAATTTCAAATTTCTTTGAGAACTTCTTTTCCCCCCAAATCTTCAAATTAGAGAATAATTCATGGCTGACTCCTGAGTTGTCTACTTTCCTTTTATATATTGCATTATTAAGTTATGCAGTTCTATAGCTTAAGATATCATCTTTATATAGGTGATTTTCAAATATGTGTGTCTGGCCCTGGTCCCTCCAGACTAGAATAGTCAATGGTATTCTCAAAGCCTTCACCTTTAATCAACTTAAACATTTTGTTCAAGATAGGGTTCTTGATCAATTTCTTCCCTGCTCTATATTCCTCAGATCAAGTAAGTGAAACTATAGTCATCCAAGCAAAAATCTTGATTCCAAAAATTTTTTCCCCAAGTTTATAATAAACCTATCCACTTAACCTCTACCCTGAATGTTAATATCAGAGTTTAGGTACTAAAGGCTACATTCAATTGGATTATATATCTTGATATTTATAATCATTTTAATAAGAACAGAGTCATTTTTATAAGTAAAAAGCTCTAAACCAGGGGTGTCCAACTTTTTGGCATCTTTGGGCCACATTGGAAGAAGAATTGTCTTTGGCCACACATTAAATACATTGCAACACATAATTACAAAAAAGTCTCATGTTTTAAGTAAATTTATGATTTGTCTTGGGCTGCATTCATAGCTATCCTGGGCTGCATGCGGCCCATAGGCCGCAGGTTGGACACCCCTGCTAAAAATTCATTTTCCTTGTTGTCACAGTATGGATGATTTCATATTCTTTGGGATGATTTTACCTTCTTACTTTCCACAAATTCCAAAACATATTTCTGTTTTACTCTGGAGAAGAAAGCAAACAGATACTATAAGCAAAACTCCAAAAATCCCTGAGTCCAGGTTTGAGCTTGACATCCTTTGAAAAATAATAGTTAATTCTTATTTATGCTTCATTATATTAATCATGCTTTATTATTTATGCTTATAAAATTTTCTTGATTACTAAAAATATTATGTGCTTACTTATCAGTTTTAGTAACATGATTAAGCATTTTTACTCTTGCTCTGATTGAAATGGAGAGGAGTGGGGTAAGGGACAACGCTTCTGAAGCCCAAATACACATAAGATGTGAACCAAAGGTGAATATGTATAATGCACATTGTGGTTCTTTCCCCAGACCCATCTTTTGCCTCTGGGTAATTCCCCATACAACTTCTGAGAAGTGTGTTTTGAAGGAAATTGACTTTATTCTGGATCTGGGGTTAGGTCAAGTGACTCAAACCTAAGTTCATTAGTATAAATCTATCCTTTAGGCATAGATTCAAGAGTGAAAATATGATTTAATTTGAGTTAATGACACATGCAAAACGATTTGCTGAGAGACTCGTGGAACATAAACTGACTATAGTCTTCTGAGAGAATTTCCAAAACCTGTTTGTTTCTCTGTGCTTAGATTAGAAGCAGGTAGCCCTGGGAGTTGATAGTGGCCATCTTTATGTTGGTTAAGCCACTTAGGGTGGAGCAAAATTTCAGGAAGGCAAATCATGTTACAGAAAGAAACTGGGCCTTTGATGAGATTATCCTGCTGTAGAATTAAGTCATCTCTGAGACACACCCACCTCTGGTGCTTTTGGACTTGCCATGCAGGAAAACCAATGGGTATTATTCTATTTAAGCCAGTTTCAGCTATGTTGTCTGTTGTTTTAATGTGAATACCTCCTAAGAAGTTTAGGGATTTAGAAGAAAGAGTGGACAGCTCTGTTTTGTTTAGTATTTCTAAAAACCCGAGAGATAAAATTTTTTGCTCTTTGAAAAAAGAAAGTAGTAAATAAATGGAGAAAGTTGATTACTTTATAATCCCTTCAGGGTTGGAATGTTTTCAGCATAGTCTCAATGTTGTGTGAAAAATAAGCGACAGAAAATCTGTGTATGCTAGTACAGACATTATTATACAACATAGTAACAGTTGTCCCCTTAGTTACTGAGTGAGATACCTTACTTTAAGATTTGTTTGACCATAATGCTCTCTAGTAGCCAGGCGGTGAGGGACAGATACCATATGATCTCACCTTTAACTAGAACATAATCAACAAAAGAAAAAAGCAAACAAAATATAACCAGAGACATTGAAATTAAGAACAATCTAACCATAGCCAGAGGGGAGTGGGGAGGGGACAGTGGGGGAAAGGATTTTCAGGAACTACTATGGAAGACACATGGATATAACCAAGGGGGAGGGTGGGAGCAAGGGAGGGAGGTGGGATTGGCTGGGGTTGGGGAGGGGAATGGGGTGGGGGGGAATGCAGACAACTGTAATTGAACAACAATAAAGTCATACAATCTTTAAAAAAAAAAGATTTGTTTGATCAATGAATGGGCTATCCAAAAAACTTACCATAAGGGAAAGCAAAACATTGTCCAAAGGATGCAGTTCCAAAAAAACAAGTTGCACACAGATGTTAAAAAGATATTTTAACTTTAACAATATGATGAAAAGAGTGAAATTACTGGAAGCACATCGTAATCACCTTCCCCACTGTATCGGCTTGGTTGCGAGGTGAGAGAGTACCTCAGGTACATTAGCGGCAACCATGACTACTGCTTTCTTCAGTTTAATACTGTTCCTTTAGTCTGTTTGAACTTTATATCCTTTTGGGTAGAAAAACTAAATCATATTACTATTCATTTTCTCCATTATGACATGCATTTTAATTTTTTGAGTTATTCAGAACTCAAAAATGTTTTCAGTAAAAAAACTGATTCTTCCAATATAATTTTGGGACTTTCAAAACTATTATCTCTCTTTGACAGTCAAAAACCTGGGCTTTGTTTGGCTGTCCTCTAAATTCATAAATCTCAGCCTCAAGGTAAAGTGAAAGGCATTACTGACAACAAACAAACACACAAAACCACTTTGGGTTATTATTTAAAAATGTTTATTGCTGTGGATATTAAATTGATACAAATTAGAGGTTTCCTGAGCCATACCTTTTTTTTCCTCAGTGGGTGCTTCTCCTAATCTGAGATATTTAGATGGTTAAGCTAAAATATATTTTCATATGTCCTCTGCAAAATGTTCCTCCATGGTCATGGGTTACTGATGCTCTTTGGCGCTGATTTTTTTATACTGCTGACTATCACCGTAGTTGTAAAACATGCTCCACTCAGTGGACCAATGGCTGCTCTTTGATCTGGTCTTGGAGTGAACGGAGGAAGCAGAGCTTGGCTGTTCTTTGCACTCTGTCATTTAGCTTCCAGAGACTAACATACCAAAGTGCACTCATATGTGGTCAGGGAAGTTTCATATGGAAATTACAACACAGGCAAAAAACGTTCAAGTTCTAGCCAATCAGAACATCACTTTGAACCTGCTATAAAAGTTCAGATACATCTTTACAGGTACATCTAAATCAGGAAGGGCACTGCTATGATTATTTGGTCTCTCCTTTCATGACCTCCGCTTTCTTGTTTGTTCTTTACCCTTTTAATTTCTCTGTCTGAAATTTGACCTCCTCTCCTTGAAAACGCTAACTTCTCTGACAGGTTGCACTCTTACTCTTGTATCCTCTCTGTGCCCTGTAGTCTCAGCAGGCCTCTCAGCTTTGGGTAGGTGGGCATGTATATTTGCAGCCTTCCAGGCTCATAGGCCCCAGTTGCTTGAAAGAAGGTTCAAGTACATATTTCACTTTTATGTTTCTTTTCCTCCTTCACACTGGTGTTCTCACTGTTAGACAAACTGTTTAGAAAAGTCACCCTCAAAACACAAAGTTTTCTTTAATAGAACACAGTGTAAACCCCTACTGAGGAAAGAATATTCCTTCTATTAGCAAAGCTGTGTGCGGCCAGTGGGTCTGCGGTGCTGTACCAGGGAGTGCTTGGGGTTTGGCATCTGCTCAAAGAACCACAGTAACTTTTAATGGTTGCTTTCTCTGTCAGATGGGGAATGGCGTGAGTTCCAGATTAATTCCTGGGATTTAGATTCTCCTCTGATATGAAGGGCTGGGGTTGCAAATTCTGTCACCACATCTATGTGAGGGTTCTTTAAAGTCTAGCCAAAAGTTCACTAAATTTTAAAAATTTCTTTGTTTTTATTTCAACTTAAAAAGGTTTTCAACCTTTGGTAAGTTATATAACGCCAAGCTTGGTTTTATAATTTAGCAAATGGCAATCACACAAGCTTGTTCTTAAGATGTTGGGAAACTTTTCTTAAAAAACATATTTTATTGATTATGCTATAACAGTTATCTCATTTCCCCCTCTTTATTCCCCTCCACCCTGTGTACCCCCTCCACCTGCATTCCTCATCTTTACTTCATGTCCATGGATCATATATATAAGTCCTTTGGCTTCTACATTTCCTATGCTATTCTTAACCTCCCCCTGTCTATCTTCTACCTACCATTTATGCTTCTTATTCCCTGTACCTTTTCCCCCTCTCTCCCCACACACTCTCCTGCTGATAACCTTCCGTGTGATCTCCATTTCTGTGATTCTGTTCCTGTTCTAATTGTTTGCTTAGTTTGTTTTTGTTTTTGTTTTAGGTTCAGTTGTTAATAACTGTGAGTTTGTTGTCATTTTACTGTTCATGTGTTTTATCTTCTTTTTCTTAGATAAGTCCCTTTAACATTCCATAGAATACGGGCTTGGTGATGATGAACTCCTTGAACTTGACCTTATCTGGGAAGCACTTTATCTACCTTTCCATTCTAAATGATAGCTTGGCTGGATAGAGTAATCTTGGATGTAGGTCCTTGCCTTTCATGACTTGGAATACTTCTTTCCAGCCCCTTCTCGCTGGCAAGGTTTCTTTTGAGAAATCAGCTGACAGTCTTATGGGCACTCCTTTGTAGGTTACTGTCTCCTTTTCTCTTGCTGCTTTTAAGATTCTCTCCTTATCTTTAATCTTGGGTAATGTAATTATGATGTGCTTTGGTATGTTCCTCCTTGGGTCCAACTTCTTTGGGACTCTCTGAGCTTCCTGGACTCCCTGGAAGTCTATGTCCTTTGCCAGATTGGGAAAGTTCTCCTTCATTATTTGTTCAAATAAGTTTCAATTTCTTTCTCTTCCTCTTCTCTTTCTGGTACCCCTATGATTCGGATGTTGGAATGTTTCAAGACATCCTGGAGGTTCTTAAGCCTCTCCTCATTTTTTTGAATTCTCATTTCTTCCTTGTGTTCTGGTTGAATGTTTCTTTCTTCCTTTTGGTCCACACCATTGATTTGAGTCCCAGTTTCCTTCCCATCACTGTTGGTTCCCTGTACATTTTCCTCTATTTCACTTAGTATAGCCTTCATTTTTTCATCTAATTTGCAACCATATTCAGCCAAGTCTGTGAGCATCCTGATTACCAGTGTTTTGAAATGTGCATCCGATAGGTTGGCTATCTCTTCATCACTTAGTTGTATTTTTTCTGAAGCTTTGATCTGTTCTTTCATTTGGGCCATTATTTATTTATTTATTTTTGTCTTGGCGAACATGTTACATAGTAAGGGGGGGAGCCTTAGGTGCTCACCAGGGCGGGGCAACCACGTCGCTGCGTTGTGATGCTGTTTGTGTGGGGGGGGTCTGAGAGGGAACAATGCCGCTTGCTCCACTCTCTGCTGGTTTTCAGTCACTTCCCCTGACACCCACAGTCAAATTGGGCCCTTCTGGTACTGATTTCTGGGTGGATGGGCTTGTGTATGTTCTAGGACCCTGTGGGTCTCTCCAACGAGCTCTCCTGTGAGTCTGGGAATATCTCCCGCTGCCACCGCCTCAACCCCCACAGGTGTTTTCAGTCAGAGGTTTGAGGCTTTATTTCCTTGAGCTGGGACCCTGGGTTGCAGGGTCTGTCTTGCTCTCCAGTTGTTCCTCCTGGTTTCTCTGCACGTGGGTGTGGGACTGCCCAGTCTACAATCCTCCACCTCACCCAGTCTGCCAGCCGCCGCCTTGCCATGAGTCCTCTCTGCCTGGCTGCCCATCTCCACCCCTCCTACCGGTCTGGGTGAGTGTTTCTTCTTTAAATCCTTGGTTGTTGGACTTCCATACAATTTGATTTTCTGTCAGGTCTGGTTGTTTTTCATTTTTAAATTTGTTGTTGTCCTTCTTTTGGTTGTATGAGGAGGCATGGTGTATCTACCTATGCCTCCATCTTGGCTGGAAGTCCACCCAGATGTTGGGAAACTTTTAACATGTATCATATTTTTTTGTATCTCTATCTTAATTTTTACCACATTCTTCCTTGTATTATAATTATATAATTAGTCATATGTTAAGGATCTTCTTTAATACTGCAGTGTTCTGCTAAGCACTGTATGGGAAGAGAGGCATATGCATACATATGCATTTTTCTCTTTTCCATTAGGTGGCAATAGCCTTGAAAGAAGAGCCTTATTAATTATTGTATCTCCTATAACATCCATCTCAGTCCTTCATGCAAAATAACTCAGAGATTAGCCACAAGTATAGAGGATGAGAAAACTATTTTCACAAAATTTGCAAGGCTATTACTGAAGTACATATCATAATACGCTGACCTTTCTCTCGAAATGATCAGAGAATAGTTCAGATCTTTGACTCCTGTAGTCTAATCATAGACCTTGACATTTTAACCAGCAACAGAGATTAGAGTGGCTTTTTCATCTTGCCTTGTTGGTTGTAATCAAGTTGCAGGGTCATTACTTCTGATCAATCATAATTATCTCCTCTCAGGACCTCCAGGTGAGGGCTATTTTCTTTAAAAGAAGTGCTCATAATTTTTTAGTGTTTTGTCTATTTTCCTTTGTTTGGTATGATATTTTCTGGACTGTGGATGCTTAATAAATGTTAAATGATAATTCTTTATTGACCTGACTGGATTGTGGGAGCTTTCAAAATCTTCAAGGAAATGTTTTAAATGTTTTGTGATCTTTAGGGTTTTAAAATAGAATTATGATGCCCTTTTCAAAGGAAGAAAGCAGAAAGTTGCTCCAATCTGAAGGCCAACCAGTTGAAACTGATATGATTGGTCTCTTTTGACTCATTAATTGCATCTAAGTAGATACAGAGAGGTGAGGCTTTTGTTACATAATTGACACATTGTTAATTCCAATTTGTAAATTTTCTAGAAATGATATTATAATAAAGCCCCAAATGGCCTCCATGGCATATAGAAGTGTGGAGTCAAGTAAATGCTGTATAGAGATCCAAACCAGATAACTCAGAGATTCTGCACATCTTCAGTGTGAGTGCTGATGCCAGTCATGATGCTTACTAGCTCATGGTGGCTTCATCACTGCTGAGAGCGCATGAAAGTGACCCTGTAAATAGGCTTATGTCACTTGTACTTCCTGTTGCTGCTGTAAAAAGCTTACCAAAAATGTAATGACTAAAAACAACACAAATTTATGCTTTGATAGTCCTAGAGGCCAGAAATCTGAAATGGGTCCTACTGGGCAAAATCAAAGTATCAGCAGAGCTGTGTTCCTTTTTGAAGTATCTTAGGAAAGAAACTGTTTCCTTACTATTTCCAGTTCCTAGAGGCAGGCTACAATCCTTGGCTTATGATTCCATCTTTACAGCCAGCAGGGTAGCTGCTCTGACATTTCTACTTTCCTCCTAAAAGGCCCCCTCTGATTACATTGGGCCTACCTGGATAACCCAAGATTATCTTCCGATCTCAAGGTCCTTAATGTAATCATACCTGCAGAAGCAAAGTTTCTTTTGCCATGTTAGGTAAAAATTCACAGCGTTCAGGGATTAGGATGTAGATGACTTCGGGGGGGGGGGGCATTATTTTATCCGCCACAGGCTAAGAGTTAAATTTTAAATTATTTTAAAGGGTCATTTTATATTATGATGATATCTTTAAGGTATAAGAGCAGAATATTATTTCCATATCAAAACAATACATTTAAAAATTGAGCAAACATGATGATTTATGTGGTAGAAAACTAGGGTTTCGACTGCCCAAGGTTTTAATCATCTCAGTGTTAAGCATTTACTGAAGATTTTCTGATCTTCAAATTCATTACCTAGATAGTGAGCTTATAATGCCTACCTCATAGAATTCTTTGGAAAGCTTTTCTTTCTTTCTTTTCTTTTTCTTTTTGACTCTAATTTATTAACTAACAACTCAGGGAGAGATGAAGTTTTACCTGTTAATACTCAGTCAGCACACTGTTTGATAAATACTTGGGTTGGTCATTAAGTGCAACTCAAGATAGCCTATGGAATGTCCTCGATGTGACCCTGAGAATAAGGGTGCACAGATGTTCTATTGTGTGCTCTTATCTACTAGGATAAGACAGAAAAGGAAAAACTAACATTGTTTTTCCTTGCTGGAAAGTTCTAGCTTCAAAGTCTTCATCAGGAAGAAATGCAAAGCAGAGTGTTTAATATAGAGAGTAATAGATCTATGGTCTAACAGGATGGAGACTAAACATTGTCAAATTAATATGTTCAATTAAATAGACTGTTGAAAAAGTACAACAAATGAGAGCCAACAGATGTTTTAGTCAGTTAATATACAGATTGTTATTCAGGGTGAATACAGAAAAATGGTAGAAAATTTAATTCTATATGACAAAATATATTTAGTTTTAACCTTAAGACACATTTGCAAGTACTTGATATCAAAAATTATTATGTTACACCTAAATTATTCATTCTTTTTTTAAAATCCTCAACTGAGGATATGCTTGTTGATTTTAGAGAGAGAGAAAAGGGAAGACAGAGAGAGAGAGAGAAACATTGATGTGAGAGCGCAATATCCATCTGTTGCCTCCTGTACACACCCTGATCAGGGAACAAACCAGGAACCTAGGTGTGTGTCCTAATGGAGACTGAACCCACCACCTTTTGGTGTACAGAATGATGCTCTAACCAACAGAGCCAGCTAGCCAGGGCTCTCTTCTTGATTTTACTATGTGAATAAATTTATTCCATGCCCTCTGCATTCAGCAGGCATTTATCTGAAACCCTGGTCTAATACTGTACTTATATTGTCATTTGATATCAATAGTTATTAAAGTTTACTTGGCAATTTGTACTCTTCAGGTAGCCACCTTGAATAATCTTTACCTAGGAATTTATTTAAAATGTATTTTGGCTGGTTTTGATTTGTCAAGATAAAATAGGCTACAATTGGAGAAACTATATGTACTGCCATGTTTCTAATTTTAATAAAATCATATATTTTAGGATATTTGATTTAGTGCTTCTTGATGGGGTTAGTATTAAATGATACCTTTTGATTTTGTTACCCCATTGATTATATAAAATTCGTAAATTTTTAACACTGAATACATTCATGTAAATGTGCCATCAGATAGCTAATAAGGGATAAAGAAATCATTACCTTTTCTTCTGAAAGATATCTAAACTAGTGAACTATAAAATTTTGAGTTCTTCTGAGTGTCATTTGAAGTTCTTGGGGATGCTTCTTTTGAATTCAGAAATCATGAATATCTTGATATACTTCAGTAAGCGAGAAATGAGCACTGCTTTTGCAATTGACTCATAGATGTGATCCTAAGCAGGAGGGCAAGGATGAAGAGGGCAAGAATGAATAATAAATGTATTTGAAAATGAGATTTAACATGTAGAGAGTACCAAAAATTCTCCAATACTCCAAAGTATCACAGTTTACTAATTTTATGATACTTTCATAAAAATATTTTTATTATTTTATCCTTACTAATTATTATTCTATCTTAAAATAAAAAGTCTTTAGAAATATTTCTTGTTGTATCACTATGCCCAAATGGCTCTTCATTTTACAGATCTCATGTAGAAATCATATTTTTCCCTAAAACTTGCCTCTAGTAATATTTGTAGTGAATATAATCACATTTTTTGCAGGAATTTACTGTGTTAACTTGACATTAGGGTTAAATCATTTTAATTGTAAATAACTTAAAATCAAATCAGAAGTATATTTTGTGGGGTAAAAAATTTCTTTTAACTTCAGCTTTCTTTTTTTAAACTTAAACTTTCCTTTCATTTTTTTCCTTTAAGAACTCTGAAGAATTCCAGCCTTCCTGCTGTTGTTTCTTACATAGATTCACGTTGAATATGTATTTCCCAGCATATAGAGATGCTGACTCAGTGTAGCTGGTGACAGGTGTCTCAATGACAAAGGCAGGAAGCCTTTAAAATCTTCAGTTTGGGAGTATAAGGATGCGTATGACATGGGACCATGCTGACAATCTAAAATGAAGGCTCTTGGCCTAATTGCTTTTCATTCAAAAGTTAAGAAATGCAGCTGCGTCCTCTTCACCTCCAATTCTTGCAGTCTCTATGCATGGAATGGAGAATTGCCTTCTTCAGTTCTGAATTTACATTCTCTCCTCCTTTAAAGTAACTAAAGATCAATGAACTTAGTGCCATTCTGGTTCTTACTAAACTTAGCCTGGCCAAAATAATCCATTTAGCTGGAAAATAAATCTAATATAAATAGAAAGACTCTGTGTTCTTATTTATACAGGAGTGAATATCTCCTTTCCTTCCAATGACAGGCACAGAGGCACTGCAGCACTACCTCAGGCGAAACAGAAAAAGAAAGGAGAAAGCACTACTGTTCTCCACAAATGACTCACAATGTTTATTCAGATGACAGGAAGAATAAATTAGCTGAAGATTTATAGGAACCCATTAACTCTTGTGCATGAGTTGTAGGTTAATTGAACTATAAGAATATGTTTACCCATGAATTGCTCTTTGCTGTGCATGGCAAATTGTTTGAATAAACACACATACGTTAATCATTTTTAGAAATAAACATGATTTAAGAAAAAAAATTGCAATGAGTTAAAAATCAAGGCATAATCAATATAATTTTATATTTCTTCACATGAATTAATTACTTATACGCTTTTTACCTGAATTTAGCTATACATACATGCAACTCTTCCTAATTTGGTAAGGAAGCCTTTTTACAATGTCTTTGTACACAGCACTTTGAATTGTTGAATAAAGATTCTCCATAAATGACATCATTATAACCTTAGGGCTCCTAGATGATTTGAATCTGTTTTACAGTCCACAGTTGGAGAGTGTAAAAGGAGCCACTGATGGTCATAGGAGCAGCCTTGACAATTATCAGCTTACCATACATCCAGTGAAGTACCTCTGAATTTGCTGTCAAAACAAATCATAGGTAGATGGATATCAATTCTGATAATGAAGCAGACTGAAATGGCCCAAGACCTTCTTACTAAATTCAAAGGAAGGCATCATTAGAGCCAACTAGCTATTGTCCAACCAACATTTTTCTTTTTGATTACACTGTGGTTACGTGGAGGGACAGATAGGGTTAGGAATGTGTTGAAGCTACTGCTGAGGTGAGCATACAAATATATAACAAAAGAAAAAGTACCCTTACATGGGCACTTGAAGAGTAAAATATTGGATAATCAAGGGGAAATAAATATTTAAGTCAAATTACTAGCTCCTCCTGACTGAAAAACTCTTATCTTTTGAGCAGCATATTATGTTTTGTGTTATATAAAGTGAAAAGACCATTGTAATTCTTAAATAGTGTTTTCAGGTGGTTCTTTTTCTTTCTTTACTTCCTTCCCTCCTAGTCTTCTTTTCTTTCTTTTCTTTTCTTTTCTTCTTTTATTTGTGGCTGGAAGATATGATATCTTAAGTGTTAAGAATTGTGATTTTGAAAA
>VMDR010022434.1:0-16208 GCA_007922815.1 Macrotus californicus | reverse complement strand
TTTGGGAAAAAAAATCTATTTGTGAAATTTGACAAGCAAAGAATAATCAAGACACAATCGTGAGAGAACTTGTTTAATCCGACTTTAAGAGCTCTGAGGAAGCCCCAGACAGGCAGTCTAGTACTGGTGTAGGGACAGTGAGCAGACAAACGGCAAAACAGAGAGCCTCCAAGCAATCCCTGCGTCTATGGCCAGGTGGCTTATGATAGAGGTGGTAGGTCAGAGGAAGGATGGACATTTTTTTAACGAACAGTGCTGGGAAAACTGGGTATTCACACTAAAAGAAACCATTTGGAACATCTATTACACACAGAAAAATCCTACCTAGTACTTAAATGTGAAAGGAAAAACAATATTTTAGAGCAGAGTATCTTCATGATTTTGGCTGGAGGGACTATAAAAAGCACTAATCATAAAGGAAAAGGCTGGCATTTATTTATTTATTTATTTATTTGCGCGTTCATTAATCTAATTTTATTTTTTCCCATCACCATTTATTCCCCCCATACCCTCTTCCACCTCCACCTCCCCCCTCCCCTTTAATCACCACACTGTTGGCCACGTCCATGAGTTTTTTCTCTTTTTTGCTCAATCCCTCTACTCCAACCCCTCCCAAGCTGTCCCCCCAAAGCTGTCAGCCTGCTCTCTATCTGAGTCTGTCTCTATTTTGCTCGTCAGTTCAGTGTGTTCATTAGATTCCACATACGGGTAAAATGAGGTGATCATTGTTTCTCTCCGACTGGCTTAGCATAATGTTCGCCAGGTCCATCCATGCTGTGGCAAAAGGGAAGAGTTCCTTCTTGAAGAAACGTCTGTTAGTCAGAGGATACAATAAAAAGAATGAAAAGAAAAGCTACAGAGGAGAAGATATCTGTAACATACACAATTGACTGAAAACCCATTAGTAATCAGAATACATAAAGAACTCCTGTGTATCAGAAAAAGGACAATCCAATTTAAAAGTTGTGAAAAGACTTAATAGGCACTTTATAATACAGGCAATTAGCCAATAAGCCTATAAAAACATGTAATCAGGGAAATGCAAATAAAAACCACAAATAGAACACCATTAGACAAACACCAGAATGGCAAAAATTAAAAAGTCTGACAATACTAAGATTTGACAAAGATACAAGGCAGTGGAAACTGTCATACGTGTGCGTGGGTATTTAAATTGGGACAACCGCTTTGGAAAATAGTTTGACTTTCTCTGATAAAACAGAAGATAAGTATCTCCCATGACCCTATGAACAAACCCTGGGGACATCTGTGCACGTGTGTACCAGGATATTTGCATAAGAATGTTGAAAAACCAAAATTCAGCTGAGTACATTTGAATGCCTAATTGCCCTTATTAAATAACTTAGGAACTGGGCAGCATCCTATTTAGCAAGCAGAAAGGCACTCGGAGGAATTGAACAAAATGGATGGTTTTTATAGGCAGAGTGGGGCAAGGGAGCTTTTGCAAAACAAAGGGAAGGATTGTTTCAGGCCAGGTCCTCTTTTTTTGAGGGGGAAGTCGATGGCAGGAGTCTTATGCAAATTACCTCACTAGTGCTAATCAGGGAATCTCAGATTAACTGTTAATTTCCCATTCCTGGGAGGGGTTAAATATAGCAATTAGCTCTTGGTTTGCTGTCTGGGGGCAAATGACTCCACTTTGGGCCTGTTATTTCTTTTTTATCAATTCCCCCATTTTGATCAAACTCTCAGCCTGAGACACTGAAATTGAGAACAATCTAACAATGGCCAGAGGGGAGAGGGAGGGGACAATGGGGGGAAGGGTTTCCAGGAAACACTATAAAGGACACATGGACATAACCAAGGGGGAAGGTGGGAGCAAGAAGGGAGGTGGGATTGGCTCAATTGGGGGGGAGTGAAGGGGGAAAATGCAGACAACTGTAACTGAACAACAATAAAGTAATAAAATCTTTAAAAAATAACAACTCTCAGCCTGAGAGACATGACAAAAACTAAGGTGTTAGTGCCACTCTCAGCGACCTCTCTCCAGTTCGTGCAGCTTTTGTTGGCCCTTTGTGTGCTATTCCTCGGTCCTGGCGACAAGCTGAAGCTTGGAACTCTCCCAGGCCTGGTCCCCAGGTCCACGACTTTCAAGACCCACTTTCTCTTTCCTCCTAGCTACTCCCATCCTAAGGAGATCATTTGCTCAGCAGTTAGCAGCTGTGAACATGCATTTAAACTTCCCCAGAAGTGTGGAACCAGCCACAGCAGGTGGTGTTGGCCACAGCAGACATCTCCTTGCTCAGGTAAAAGATGATCGAAGGTTATTCTATTATCAAGAACAACTTTGGCCAGAGAATCTAAGGATTTGGGAACTGGGGCAGGGCAACCCTCTTTGCTGTGCTGGGGCACTGCCTGTGAAGGAGGGGCCGGAGAGGGAATGGTACGGCTGCCTGCTTGTCTGTCTGCATTTTCCAACAGACTCTCATGTGAGACTGGGAGCTTCTCCTCCACCTCCCCCCCCCCCCCAAGCGCCGTGGCCCACAGCTACCTCTGAGTCCCCTTAAGTCAGCCCCTCCTGTGCAGCCCACGGAGGTTGGCAGCCAGCCTCACCCCCAAGGTCCCCCATGTGGCCCGTGGTTTTTCTGAGTGGGACAGCAAGCTGCCTTACCGGTCTGGTTGTTCTGGTTGATTTTTTCTTGAATTCCTTTGTTGTCAGAGTTCCAAGCAGTTTGATTTTCTGGTGCTTTGGTTGTTTGTTGATTTTAGATTGGTTGTTATCCTCCTTTTGGTTGTATGAGGAAGTGAAGGGTCTCTACCTACGCCCCCATCTTGGCCAGAACTCCTGATTCTGCAATATTTTTAAGAGCTAGGGAGAGGTTCCCTGTTCTAGCCTCATTTGCAGTTTTTCCTAACCAGGGAAATAGGGACCTGCCAAAGGTCCTTTTTAAATTTAAAGCATGAAAGCCTCCTGGTAAGTCCTTTCTAACTAAACAATGTAAATTCAGGGAAGTCAACCAATGAGGAATCCCCATTCATTTGTGAAATTAGGGTAACAGTTACATAATCTAAGGGACATTGCCTGGCTGTGTGCCAGCTATTTGGAGGGTGATAACCACCACAGGGATAAACCCTACTGGGCACAAATCATTGCATTAAGGTGGCACTGTGAGTAAACTCACTGTTGCATTTACCCATTCAAGCCAGGGGTCAATCAGGCTTTTTATGCCTATGGGAAGAAAGTCTCCTAGCCTGAAACGGAGTTATCCTAACTGCCTTGTAAAAATGGGTGCTACTGTTGAGAACTCTTAGTGAGTGGGGGCAAATATGAGCTAGATAATTATATATAGATTGGAATCTTTGATGGCAATTTCAGCAATCTGAAAGATTACCCTTCTCTCCTTTCCCCCCACCCCACGAGCCTGCTTAACAATGGTCTGGGAGATGCATGATGGCATTATCTTTCCAGGCCAATACTGGTATAAAGGAAAGGAAAAGAAAGAGAAAGTGTTTCATATATAGTGAAGGGTAAATCTTGATCCTTCGTTTTGGGCAGAAATACTCCACATTGATGTCAGCTACTCCCCTTCCTTATCAATTTGATTTGGAGGTCTCCAGAATCTGTACAAGAGCAGAAGTCAGGTAGAGCCTGAGAAGTGTATCCGCAGCTCAATGTCTTCTAGTTTTGTTATCAGTGTCAGTGGTCGGAAGTACTTGGTAAGATCCCTTCCAATGGGGCTCATGGGCTGTCTTCTGATGATGCTTCCAGATTACCATTATCAGGCTTTAGACTGTAATGAACAGAATCCTTTGAAGTGGGATCTGGAAAGGCTTCTTTAACTTCTTGATGATAGGCTTGAGCATAAGACATTAAAGACTTACAGTAACTGGTCATACCAGCATGGACAACAAGGGATGAGCAGAAGGTTGTATCCCATAGTCCTGGCTGTTCATTTAATTTACAGACATTGTTTACCTATCTTAACGCTCGACTTTCGGAGCACACTGTTATCATGTTACGAGAACATCAGGATGACAAAATTCTGGCAACGAAGGGTCATTTTTTGCATGTGAACTTTGAACCACTACCACCACATCTCTGGTCATACAGAGATTTGCAAGAGAAGACTGTTGTGTTCAGTTCTCCCAAAACTGGACTGTAGCCTGAATAATAATCAAAGGAACGATGTACCCATCCACCTATTGTTAACATCTTTCTTTCCCTCTGGGTATATAGTTTTAGAATAGGGGAGGTGTAAAAAAAAAAAAAAATCCTATCAGGATCTAAATATCAGCTTCCAATTTGACCAAATTTCTTATTAAAGGCTATTAAATCCTTTCTAATATCTTGTCAGGTTTTAGACAGGACAAACAGTAACTATTTCTCATAGTACTACACAAGCCTGTTGATTTTCAGTTTCCTCTTGGCTGTTTAAGGGAATAATGGAGCACTTTCCTAGAAGATCTCTCAAGACCCATCAGTTCTGAGAGGGGCCTCTATGGAGCCCTCCTTCACGAAGGCACTGAAGAATATGCCTACGCTATTGAGGACAATCGCTCCTCCAGTGTCCCAGCTGATTACTATGAAGACATTGATTTCTGGGCCAGTGTTTTGATAATGGATACTTAGGGGGGAGTAATGAAGAGGCCTAAGGTATTGCTTTAGGTACCTTTTGTATCTTCAGTTTTTTATCATTAGCCTTTTGCAATAAATCCTTCAATGACGGTATTTTGGAGTCTTGGAGTTTCTTTTAAGCTTCTTGCATACCCATGAAAGTAGGCGTCCCATTTCTTTTTGTTCAACTGGGATCCTTTGTTCTCAAGTATATTTTTTATATGAACAACTGTCTAATTGGAACGTTCCTATAATGAGTGTTGTTAATACTTTGTCATTTTGCTAAATATCTGCAGTTTCTGGGGCTACAGTTATTAAACAGGTGTGCCAAAAGGTGGCACACTCAAATTTTTGGATATAAGGATCCCATTTCTCTTAGTCTTCATCTGCACAAAACTAGACAAACAAACCTGTGCACCCAAATATATCAGCAGGAAGCAAGAGATGTTACTGAGTTCTGGCCAAGAAAAGGCCCTGTGGGCACCACCGACAGTTCCCGTGGAACCTTGGACTGGGGAAAGAATTGAACCAGCAAATCCCAGCAGTGGGACTGTGGGCATGGAGAACTGCAGCTGCCACACACCAACAGTCCCCAACATAAAATCTGGGAACAGAATCAAGGACCAGAGTTTTCTGTTAGAAAGTACCGGGACATGGACCTAACCCACCGCCTATGCTGGAACAAAGAAGGTATATGGCACCTGCTAAATACCTGATCACGAGATTCCCTGTATCAGAAGCAACTAAAGCCCAGCCGTTGGCATCCTGCTGGAAACCAGCTGAATCCTCACTGCCCCTTCCCCTCTCCCTTGAGCTTTCTACAGAATTGGCCCTCCCTGATCAAATACCCAGGACACCTGGAGCAGATCAGCAGGGTGACTCACCTTCCCCTAGGGGTCTGCTACACACCTTAAAAGCCCTCTACTTTTTCCCTTGGGGCTGCCTTCCTTGAGACCCAGGCACCTGATTGGAGTGTCCCACCTCAAATAAAAGCCCTTAATTGGGCTTTTCTTGGCTCTGGGTTCTTTCTTAGCCACCTTGGCCACCTAATATTTTCCACTATATTGACAATTACCAAGAGATCTTACTGCATCCTGGGAATTGTGGTCTGGAAGGCTAGGGGCTTGGCTCTGGGGAAAAAGTGGCCTGCTAGCTCAAGCTGACCTGCCCTGTAAAGGAAAGCCAATTAGATCCATAGCTTAAATGCAAAGAGAGTGGAGCTCAAAACTTAGCGAAAGTTAGCCCCAGAAATGGTGAGAAAGACAGAACTCAGAAGGGTTTGTGGGTCCCACACTTATGCTGGAGGTCTCCGTTGATGTCATCACTGCCCCCAAATCTGTTAAAAAGCAAAATTCAAACAAGTAAATTTGAAGATTTAATTGGCTTTATTCAGTGATTCATGAATCAGGTAGCACCCCATTTAGCAACTAGAAGGGCCCTCTCAGGAATTATACAAAATGAAAGTTTTATACACAGAAAGAGGGTTGGGCAAGGGAGTTATTTGCAAAAACAAAAGAAAGGATTGTTTCTGACCAGGTCATCTACTTTGGGGGTGGTGGGGAGGAGGGTAAGAGAATGGCAGGGGTCTTATTATGCAAATTACCTTACTAGTGCTAATCAGGAAATTTCAGATTAACTGTTTAACCGTTTGAGTCCCAGGGGGTATTGTCAGCAGCACGATCTCGCTGCTTGGGACTCAAACGGTTAAAGTTCACATTTCTGGGAGAGGTTGAATACTGCAATTAAGTCTTGGTTTGCTATCCTAGGGACAGATGACTCCATTTTTATAGCCCCTATTTATTGGCCTGTTATTTCTTTTTAAACAAATGTGAACAACTGTATTCTTCATGATAGCCCTAACTTGGGAAAAACTCAATTGCCCATCAAGAATAAGTGGCTTCTCAAAATCAAGCTGAGTGAAAGAAGCCAGTCATGAAAGTATACATACTGTATTATTTCAGTTATGTAAAATTCTTGAAAATCAATCTATTATCTATAAATTAGTCTGCAGTGACAAAAAGCAGATCAGTAGCTGTCTGAGGTCCAGGGTGTAGAGAGGGATGTACTGCAGAGGGCAAGAGAAATGTTTTGGGGGTGAAGGAAATGTTCTTAATCTGTGATTTGGATATATAAATACAGGATTGGGGAAAAAGTAAAGTACATTTACAGTTGTGAGTATGCAGAGCACAGAGTTTATTCTTGTATTATTTATTAATTATTGTATTATTCATGTGTATTACAACTGTAAACCTACTTTTGCCTACCCCTGTGTAAATTAAAAACTTAAATGTAAGATCTAAAACTGTTAGGTAGGACAGAGAGTAAACCAGGGCAGAGAGGGGGAGGGACACATGTCTCACCCACTGACTCAGCATCCTGAGCCTGGTCCGATAATATTGCCAGGTGTTCCCACATCACAGGATCCACCATGACAGCACAGGAGGAGGGCAGTCCTTGAAATTCCATGTATCTGTGTATTCATCCCAAGGTCTAGAATGGGAAGAGGAGGGAGTCCACAGTGCCCAAAGAAAAAGCCTATAAAACAACTTTGGTTAATTGTCTACCTCTCGTCACTATCTATTTTATGAGGGGGTCCCTAAGGCTTACAGAAAGAGCCCATAAATAACTCTGGGTAACTGCTTCAACTTTAATTAATTGCCTCCTGTTGCATATTTGTTTTATAACATGGTGAACAAATGTGGTCTGGAGCATAAGAATTTGGACTAACAGACCCACCACATATACCTATGTATGGGCAGTCACATATTCCCCCAAACCACCCTGGGGAAAGAGGGCACCACCTTTACCCACCAATCAATACATAACTCCCTCACTTCATTCCCACCAACTATACAAAGGATCTGAGTCTTTTTGTCTCCTGTGCTTTTTGCCACCCAAGCCTATGCCTTTCACTCCCACCTCAGCAAGGCCTGTTCTCTTCCATGAGAACGCATCACTAATAAACTTGCACACTAATAGAGTTGTTGATCTGTAATTCTGTACTGTGTCAGCAAGAAGAACTGAGTTTTTCCCATAGCAAAACCATAAAACTCAGAGAACAAATCAGAGGTGGTAAACTTCTTGATATAGGTCTTGGAAATAATATTTTGGATTTAACACCAAAAGCAAAAGCAACAAAAACAAAAAATAAATAAATAAATAGGCCAACATAAAACAAACAAACAAACCACAAAGCAAAGGGGATGATCAATAAAATGAAAAAGTAACCTACTGAATGGTAGAAGGTATTTGCAAATCATATATCTGATAAGGTGCTAATATCCAAAATACATAAAGAACTCATACAACTCAATAGCAAAAATAAAAAAACAAAAAATCTGATAAAAAATGGACAGATTTAAATAGATTTTTTTTTTCAAAAACAGGCCACCAACAAGTATATAAAAAGATGTTCAACATAATTAATCATTAGAGAAATGCAAATTAAAACCTCACACCAGTTAGAAAGGCTATTTTCAAAAAGACAAGAAATAACAAGTATTGGTGAGGATGTGGAGAAAAGAGAATTCTAGTGCACTGTGGATGGAAATGTAATTTGGTGCAGCCACTATGGAAAATGGTATGGAAGGTCATCAAAAAATTAATAAAATAAATTAAAAGTAGAACTATCATATGATCCAGCAATTCCACTTCTGGGTAATTAACCAAAGAAAATTAAAACACTAATTTGAAAATATACAGGGTCTGGCAGAAGTAAGGCCTGCTTGAATGTGGTTCGTAGGGTAATAATGTGGGTGTAGTACTTTATAGTTTTAATTTGAACATTTCACCTAAAATGTCATATGGTGTGCTTGAGTGTGATGTTGTTATGTTATGGAATTGCATGCTTATGATTTTTAAATAAAAGATTTTGTAATATAAAGCGGATGTTATTTGTGCCGGACCCTATATTTGGATCCTCATGTTCACTGCATCATTACTTACAACAGACAAGACATGGAAACAACTTAAGTGTCCTTTGATGAATCAGTGAATGAAGAAAATGTGGTATATATACAAGGCAATATTATTCAGGCATAAAAAAATGAAGTCTTAGAATTTGCGACAACATGAATGGACTTGGAGGTCATGATGCTAAGTGAAAAAAGTCAGAGAAAGACAAATACTGCAAGTTGTCACTTATATGTAGAATGTAAAACAAACAAACCAAGATCTTAGGACCAGAGAACAGATTGTTGGACACCAGAGGATGAGATGGGGAGAGGATGTTAGGTTTGGGGGAGGCAAATGGGTGACAGGAGTTTCCCCTTTCCAGTTTATAAATAAATAAGTCATGGGGATATAATGCACAGCATGGTGCCTATAGTTAATAATGCATTGCATATTTGAAAATTATGAAGAGAGTAGGTATTCAAAGTTCTCATCACAAGAAAAAAAAACCTGTAACTCTGTGTGGTGATGGGTGTTAAGTAGACTTGTTGTGATTATTTTGCAATATATAAAAATATCAACTCATTGTGTTGTATATCTGAAACTAATACAATGTTGTATGCCAGTTACACCTTAATAAAATATTGAAAATTAAGGTGAAGATTCTATAAGTACACATACAATATGTAAAAATCTCACAAGCTTAATACTGAGCAAGAGAAATTAGTCGTAAACACAAAACCACATAGTATGAATGTATTTATATAAAATTTGGAAACAGGCAAATAAAACCATATTGTTTAGGGTGTAGACATAGCATATAAAATGATAAATCAAACACAAAAGGGTTTATCACAAAGGCAGGATAAAGATTAACCCTGAGATAATGAGGAATGGTGGACTTGTGACCTCTTTTCATTCATTCTTGATCCCTTTTGATTATGTTTATATATATACATAATACTAAATATGAAAATATACATAAATATACATTTAAGTCAAATATAGTCCCCTATGCTCCTTTTTTACCTATTTATTTTAGCAGGACCCTTGATGGTGACCCATCTCCTCGCCCCTAGGAAGACCATATTCTACCTCTATAGATCTCTGTATGTTTGCTGCCCCTTATCCTTCCCTTCCCACTGCTATTCCAAATATGTTGCCCATACAGTAATTATACACATTACCTCTGATGTTTACGTGCTGTCCCTAGCCTCTGGTTATTCCAGAATCTTGTCATTCCCACTGTGACTGTAAAGCCCACTTCTGTAATAGCTTCTACTGTCAGTACTCACCTATAGAGAACAGGTTTTCCTGGACTTTCAACAATGCATGAGAGTCCCCCTCTCACCAGCATATTTCTTACCATCTTGGCTAATTTAAGTATCTTTCAGATCATCCTGAGAAACTTAGACAGTGGCAGGTTTTTCAGGTTAATAATGTAGACTCATCCCAGCATTCCAAATTCTCTAAGTCTTTTGAGCATTTCCTCAGTTTGCCATAGGAGATCTGGTACTGCTACCACTTTTACTGTGGGCCACATTTTTTCCAGTCTTGAAGCACCATCCCAATAGGGTATTAAAACTGTCATTCAGGACCCTTATACAGATAGGTGTACTAAATTCCTTATTTAGATTTTTTTCCCCTGCCTCCCTTGCTCCAGCACCTCCTGGAGTCACCCCCAGGCATGCTTTCCCAGTTCCTGCCAGTACATGCTAGCCAAGTCCTGCAGCTCTCTTGCTGTATTTTCTCTCTCTTCCCTTAGCAAGCCTGGGACTTCCCCAGTCAGGTTTTGCTGAGACTTGACCTTAACTACACATCTGGTGGCCAGAGAGAGGTCAGGGTAGATCCTGAAGAGGGCAAGACTTGTCTTAAAAACAGAGTTGCCACAGTGGCTGCACCAGACTACACTCCCACCAACAGTGCACTAGGGCTCCCTTTTCTCCACATCCCCATTTGATATAGCAACAAGAAGAATTAAGTACCGAGGAATAAACCTAACCAAAGAGGTAAAAGACCTGTACTCAGAAAACTATACAACACTGAAGAAAGAAATTAAGGAAGACACAAACAAATGGAAGTGTGGACCATGTTCATGGATTGGAAGAAGTAACATCATCAAAATGGCCATACTACTCAAAGTGATTTATAGATCCAATGCAATCCCAATTAAAGTACCAATGACATATTTCACAGATATAGAACAAACACTTCAAAAATGTATATGGAACCATAAATGACCCTGAATAGCTGCAGCAATTTTGAGAAAGAAGAACAAAGTAGGAGGGATAATAAACCTGATATCAAACTGTATTACATGACCACTGTAATCAAAACAGCCTGGAACTGGAATAAGAACAGATACATAGACCAATGGAACAGAATAGAGAGCCCAGAAATAAACCCAAGTCTCTATGGTCAATTAATATTTCACAAAGAGGGCATTAGACAGTATGGAATTTCCTCAGAAAACTAGAAATGGATCTGCCTTTTGACCTGGCAGTTCCACTGCTGGGGTTATACCCTGTTAGGAACCATCCTGCCTGGTTTTAGGAGCTGTAACCCCACCAGCAGATGAAAAGGCCCCACAGCTAGGGGACCTTGGGACCATAAGCCACTAATGAGATAAAACTTATCCTCCTGGCAGGGGCACAGCCTCTGCCCTCTTTACTTCACCCTGCTTGGTCCCTGGAGGATGGCTGGATAGTCAATGATGGGTAAAATTCCCCAAGAAAGGAGCAACCTAAGACAAGCACAGTCATGAAGGGGTCTTCAGGGAAGGATTTAGAGGATTGTGGAGAAGGGACAAAAAACCCTCACCCCTTGGCTTTATCATAGCCTGAGTCCTCATTCTAACTGTAAAAAGTATCCTAATCTCTTAGCTGCCTTACTTCCCTGCTTGAATCAGCCCTGAAACAATGCCGAAGGGTGGGGGGGGGGGGTGTGCAACCCTGTGCCAGAACTGGTGGTTCCAGCAGGGGGGATCAGGCCTAAGAAAGAATGCATTAAGTCCTGTGAAACCTGCTTTACTAAGAATGTCCTCAATTTAAATGTTAATGGTCCAAGCACAAAATAAGTTTATTTCCCAAGGTTTTACAGCCAATTGGCGTTGCCCTGTCTACCAAACCCTGACTCAAAAGGACCCCTGTGATCTCAGAAATGTTATCTGTAAACCATACCTCCTTTCTTTGATATGTATGCCTATGCAAGCTAAACTCAATAAAAGCCCATTGAGAGAGAAGCAAAACCCCTTTCTCCTCTGACAGACTGATCAGCCTTTCTCCCCAAGGGGATCATGTCTTGGTAGAATTATTCTCATCCATGGCAGCCTGGGGGAGCTCTGCAGGTGGAACCCCCCCCAATACTCTAAGAACCCTGAAACACCAATCCAAAAGAACCTATATACCCCAATGTTCATAGCAGCACAATTTACAACAGCCAAGTGCTGGAAGCAACCTAAGTGCCCATCACTAAATGAGTGGATCAAAAAACTGTGGTACATTTACACAATGGAATCCTATGCAACAGAAAGAAAGAAGGAGCTCCTACCCTTTGCAACAGCATTGATGGAACTAGAGAGCATTATGTTAAGTGAAATAAGCCAGGCGTTGAAAGACAAATACCATATGATCTCACCTTTAACTGGAACCTAATCAACAAAACAAAGAAGCAAGCACAATATAACCAGAGACATTGAAATTAAAAACAAACTGACAGTAACCAGAGGGGAGGTGGGAAAGGATAATGAGGGGAAAAGGGTGAAGGGTTTACAGGACACATGGACAAAACCAAGGTGGGTGGAATCAGGGGAGGGAGGTGGGGATGGCTGGGGCGAGGGGAAAAGGCAGACAACTATACTTGAACAACAACAGCAAAAAAAGAAAAAAACAAAAATGTTTACTTAAATCCTACTGTGCTCTTTCACTGAGCAAAAAACAGTACAATAAAAATTAGTCTGAGGTTTTTAAAGAAATACAAATTCATAAAATCATAATATGCATTTCAACTAGTTAATTTTAAATAAAGGCATAATTTAAGAGTGAAAAAAAACCCCAGGATTGAAAGATTTAGTGAATAAAAATACAGGAGATAGGAAATTATTAAACTAAAAAATTATTCATTGTTTATCTGAAATTCAAATTGAGCTGGGCCTTTTTGCACTTTATCTGGCAGGCCAATTTATAAAGCACAGTTTCATTCGACATCTCTTTATAGCCTTTGCCCAGCAGAAGGGCTCTACCTTCCAACAAGGGAGAGGTGGTCACTAACGTAGGACCAGAGGGTTCAGGCGATTCAAAGTTCTCATTTAATCCTCATCTTCAGTGGTGTCTCCCCTCTGGCTGCAGGAAGTGAGCATCTCTGTAAATGTTGTCAGGGAGATACTTGGACTCTTCTGCTGCTTAAAGTTGTTGATTAACAGAGCTAAGCCGGTGATTTTTCTCTCTACAAAGAATCCATACTGATTACCAAGAGCTACTGGATTCCACAGTCTTTCCTTACAGTTCCTATTGCTCCTGAGACAGTAGTTCCTCTATTGTGAAGCACAATGGGATCAACTGAGGGCTTTAAAAACGTGGGCACCCCTCTTGTGCCCTAGCCCCGGCAATTGTGGTGTAATTAGTCTTAGGTCTGATCTGGGTTTAGGAATTTTTAAAAAGCTCTAAGTATTTTTTTCAATTACAGTTTACCTTCAATATTATTTTTATTAGTTTCACATTTACACCATGGTGTTCAGATAATCATATGCTTTACAAAGTGTTTCCCCGACATTTCCAGTTCCCACCTGGCACTGTACGTAATTATTACAATATAATTGACTATATTCCTTATGTTGTACTTAACATCCCCAAGATATTCTGTAACTACCGATTTGTACTTCTCAATTTCTTCACCTTTTCAACCCTCAACCCTTCTCCCCTCTGGCAACCATCAGTATGATTTCTGTTTTAGTTTATTTATTTATATTGTTCTTTAGATTCCACATATAAGTGAAATGATGTGGTATTTATCTTTCTCTGACTTATTTCACTTAGCATAATACCTTCTCAGAAATTTTAAAGAAGTTTCCAGGTGACTTTCATGTTAGGACATTGTACCAATTAGTGTAGGGGTGTCAAACTCATTTTCATGAGGGGCCACATCAGCCTTGTGGTTGCCTTCAAAGGGCCAAAATAATTTTAGGGCTGTATAAATGTAACTACTCCTTAACTGTTAAGGACTTGAAATTACATTCGACCCTTTGAAAGCAACCATGAGGCTGATGTGGCCCCTCATGAAAATGAGTTTGACACCCCTGACTTAGTGCATCCCCTTGTACCTCTACCCCATGATAGCTGACTACAGGTAAGTCTTAGTAATTCACTTGCACAACATCCAGTCAGTATCCAAACCCAGTCCTCACTGTCACCCAGCTGGCAACTACAAAATCTCCACCTACAAAATCTCACCCTTGAGGACCCTTCCTGGTTATCAACTGTCTGGGGCAGGGTTCTCCAGATGGCAAGCTGAAGACAGGCAATCTTATCCAAGTGACTTGCTGGGAATACTCTTAGGAAAAGAGAATGAGAAAATCAGAAACAGGGCAGAAATAAAAACGAGAAAGAATGTGGTTCTATCTGGAGACTAGCTGGAAACTCTGATCCCATGGGGAGTTCTAGAACACAAATTCTATGGCAGAGTTAGCCCTATATGGAGGCAAGGGGGTTGAACTTTTGTACCCCTACATTAGTTAATTATTAGCTGAGGCCTGTCCCCAGAGCGGATAACACAGGGCTGGAATGCAGCTTCTTGAGCTAGGCAGGGTAAAATTTGAGAGCCACCAAGAATCTCAGTAATCAACATAAATACTATTTTAATGCAACATTTTGAATAAGTTAAAAAATCATGATAAACAGAATCAAATTTTAAATAAAAATAGAATGAGGGAATGATGTTCCTGCTGGACTAATGGCAAATCTCAGTAAGAGGGCAGCTGTGGGTTATCAGTCAACATTCACACATCTGGGGAAGGGGTGCACTGGCCAGGTAAAGGGGGCGTGGGTGGGACACCAACAACCCTACCCACCACCTTCCTCCATTCCATGAATTTAAGTTTGGATTGACTCCATTCCCCGAGGATTTGGGGGAGGGAGCACGAGAGAATAACACTTGGGCCTGTTTAATAGGGTCAAAGTCTCTGGCCATGGTCATAGGTTAGGGACAAATCTGTGACTTAAACAAGCATCCACTCAATTAGCATCCACTCAAGGATGTTTGTGCCGGAGCTACCGGAGAAGATGCTCTGGACAACTAAGCTGGAGCTGCTTGTGGCCATCTTTCCCAGCTGCATTGAAGGAGTGTGCCTGTGTTAGGAAAGGAGGTCAACATGCAGGAAAAAACAATGTGAGACAAAAATAAAGCTAAAGAGAGAGAGAGTGGCCTGACAGTAGTGATTGTACATTTGGCCTCAGCTGGGCCAAGCCTTTTCTGTCCTATAATGTACCAACCAGGAATATTTTGTTGTCTAGATCGGAAAGTCTGTCTTAAGGAGTAGAATCAACTTGAGGAATAAAAAAGGGGTGAGAGGAGAGAAGGAGAGGGAGAGGGAGAGAGAAAAGCAATGTACTGGCTCACATCACTGAAGAGCCCAGGAGTAGATTTGTTTCAGGGGTGGCTGGAGGGGCCTGCCTCACATCCCCACGTTTCATCTCTTGGATCTGCTTTCTTAGGACTGGTTCCATCTCTGGGCTAAATATGAATTAGACAAGAAGCCGAGTGACAGGTATTCTGGTTTTCTCAAAATCTACTTACTCCTTTTGACAATAGGCCCATGGTTCCTGAATGAAACACTTGTGCCTGGATTCTCTCTTTCTTTAAGATAAAGTATGTTGAATACCACCATTTCTTCCCCACCAGTTTTTTCCTCATGACCATCCATACCAGAATCTTAGTGCAGGATGATTTGGGTTCACATTGCACCATCCTCCACCAACGCAGCAAAATCCTTGATCACTGTTCTGCTGCTCTCATGATGTTTCATCTTCTCTTTATTCTCCTGTCATCTTCAATGTGCTCTCTTTTTGGTTCCCCTTTCTCTTCTTGAAATGAGTTCTTAATCTTCTACAAGATGATGCAGCCATTTTCCTTCTTCCTAAGATAATACATGTAAACTGTTTAACATAGTTCCTAGCACGTGGTATGCTCAGTAAATGACTATAACAATGACGACGACCATGACAATGATGCAATATCACTCCTTTACATAGGTTTGGGAAGATTTAACAGTTGTTTCCAGCACTTAAAACCCTGATGCAAGATTTTCCTCATATCTCACCTATGTTTCCTGCTTCAAATAAACCATTCCAGTAAGTTCTGGATATAAGCAATTACACAGGGAGAATAAAAATTCTTAAAATTTTCATTGATCTTGTCTCTTTAAGTCTTGCTATAGAATTTTTTTCCCCCCATCCAAGATTATTTAAACTCAGAGAAAATTCACATATGTTATGTGCATGGCTGGTTTGGACACAGAAACAGATTTATTTTTAATATATAAAAAGTGTTCCTTTTCTTTTAAAATTGGTAATGAGAGGCTCGAACTCTGAGATTCTGAGTTCAATAAATAAATTGAAAACTAGAGAAAAAATTAGTAAATGGGTTAAAACAATTGATTTGATTGTTTGGACTTTGTGTGTGTGTGTGTGTGTGTGTGTGTGTGTGTGTGTGAGACACGGACTCAATGTTTTCTGATCAAGCGGACACA
>VMDR010022433.1:0-16181 GCA_007922815.1 Macrotus californicus | reverse complement strand
CCCCCACTGACAACCTTCCATGTAATGTCCATTTCTGTGATTCTGTTCCTGATCTGGTTGTTTGCTTGGTTTGTGTTTGTTTTTGTTTTAAGTTCAGTTGATAACTGTGAGTTTGTTGTCATTTTACCATTCATATTTGTTACATTCTTTTTCTTAGATAAGTCCCTCTGACATTTCATAGAATGAGGGCTTCATGATAATGAACTCCTTTAACTTTACCTCATCTGGGAAATGCTTTATCTGCCCTTCCATTCTAAAGGATAGTTTTGCAGGATAGAGTCATCTCGGATGGAGGTTTCTGCCTTTCGCGACTTTGAATCCTTCTTTCCTGCCACTTCTTGCCTGCAAGGTTTCTCTTGATAAATCACCTGACAGTCTGATGGGAACTCCTTTGTCGGTAACTGTCTCCTTGTCTCTCCCTGCTTCTGAGGTACTGTCCTTATCTTTCATCTTGGCTAATGTAATGATGATATGTCTTGGTTTGTGCCTCCTTGAGTGTGACTTCTTTGGAACACTCTGAGCTCCCTGGACTTCCTGAAAGGCTCTTACCTTTGCCAGATTGGGGAAGTTCTCCATTATTGGTTCAAATAAGTTCACCATTTCTTGCTCTTCCTCTTCTCCTTCTGAAGCCCCTATGATTCAGATGTAGGAACGTGTAAAGATGTCCTGGAGCTTCCTGAAGTCTCTTCATTTTTCTGAATTCCTGTTTCTTTATTCTGTTCTGGTTGATTGTGTCTTTCTTCCTTCTGTTCTATGCCATTGATTGGAGTTTCTGTTTCCTTCCTGTCACTGTTGGTTCCCTGTACTTTTACCTTTATTTCACTTAGCATAGCTTTCATTTTTCCCTCTAGTTTGCAACCATATTCGCCAATTCTGTGAGCATCCTGATTACCATTGCTTTCAATTGTGCATCTGATGGGTTGACTTTTCATCGCTTAGTTGTATTTTCTCTGGATCTTTGACCTATTCTTTTATTTGGGCCATTTTTGTGTTTTATGTCGGCACACCTTTAAGTTGTGGGGGGCAGAGCCTTAGCTTTTGGCCAGGAGTGGGTGACCCACATCGCTGTGTTATGATGCTATATTTGGGGGACATGTTCAAGAGGGAATGATGCCACCTGCACTGCTCTCTGCTGACTTTCCATAACTTCCCCTGCTATGCACAAGCAAATTGGGCCCTTCTGGTGCTGATTCTTGGGTGGGTGGCTTTATGTATGTTTAGGACAATGTGAGTCTCTCTGAAGAACACTCATGTGAGGCTGACAGTTTCTCCCACTGGCTACTCAACCTCCACAGGTGTTCTCAGTCAGTATCTTTGAGGCTTTATCTCCCTGCACTGAAACTCTGGATTGTGTGGTCTGTCTTCCTCCCCAGCTGTTCCTCCCTATTCATCAGCACGCAAACATGGGAGTGCCCAATCCACCGACTGCCAAATCATCGGGACTTCCAGCTGCTGCCTTTCCACGAGTCCCCTCCACCCCGCTGCCCCTGTCAGCCCCTCCTACAGGTCTGTATGAATGTTTCCTCTTAAACTCCTTGCTTGTTCAACTTCCATACAGTTCGATGTTCTATCAGTTCCTGTTGGTTTTTGTTTTTAAATTTCTTGTTGTCCTTACAAGAAGCAGGTGCCCAAGGGTGCACCTATGCCCCACTTGATGTCCAGGGCCCCACAATCACAGAAGTCTGTCCTATTTCTCAGCCTTCCTGTCTTCCTCCCCCAGCCCACAGGCCCTGGACAGAGTTCCCCAAGGTACTCTTTGCTCCACAAAGGCAACCCTGAACCTTGGCAGAGGCCGCAGGAACCATTGGATCCAAAGGGTCTGCTGTCATCTGCCCTCCAGGGTCCTTCCATTGGCTTGCAGCACCGCTCCCCTTAAGGCTACCTGGGGAGGGAACCCAGCCCTGGCAAAAGTGCCCTCTCCCTGCATTTGGGTCTGGAGGCATCGCCCACAGGGCACCTTGGAGTCCCTGGGAGAGTCCAACAGAGTGAGGGGAACTACACATGGGAAAGAAAGGGATCTGAAGTCGTGACAAAAGCTCTTGAGACTCCTGGAGACCACATTCCACTTTATGGCCTTACCACCTTGAATGGTCCTGATCTCGTCTGATCTTGGGTCTAAGCAGGGTCTGGCATGATTAGTAGTTGGATGGGAGATGGCCTGGCAATACCGGGTGCTATACGTATTCCCCCAGTTCTTTCCTTTCCTTTTATTTTTCTTTGCTTTGCTTTGTTTTGCTTTTTGTGGCAGGCTTCTCTGCTGTTGCCCATACCCGGGGCTAGTGTTAGGGCTTGTGGGGGCCGGAGGTTGGCTTCCTTCCATCTACCTGCTTTTGGGGGAACCCCTTGCTTAGAGGATTGACCAGCCCTAACCTAGGACCATCTACTGTGCCCAGGAACCGGGCCCTGAATGGTGCTCCACAAATGGTGCAGGGACATGTCCCACCCACATTTTCAAGCGTAGGAGCCCTGGGCCACACTTGGGGACCCCTGTCCGCTCGACATAAAAAGGTAGTGCCCCCTTTCCCAGGCTGGTGTCTCCACCCCTGAACGCTAGGCTGAGTTCCCCAAGGTTTATTTTGCTTTGCCATGGCCATGCCAAATCTGGAGTATAGGGAGGGACCTGTTGGACCATGGGGTTGCAGATACCCCCCACTGCCAGGTCCTTGCAGAGGAGCCTCTCTGCACCCCTTAACTCTACACAGGGACTAAACCCCAACTTTGAAAAACACATGCCCTGGCTCTGTCTCTGGAACATGAGATGATGATGGGTGGTAGATGGAGATAGCCCAGAAGATGGTTGCGGGCTGCCCAGGGGACTTAATTGGGTTCGGAGGATGGGCACTGACCTTTGAGGCTCCTGGAGATGGCGTCCTGTGTCTACAGCCATTCAACCCTGAATGCTCAAGATCTGGTCTGATCTCGGAAGCTAAGCAGGTTATGGTAGACCACCTGGGAATACCGGGTGCTGGAGGATTTTCTCCATTTTTTCTTTCCTTTTCTTTGCTTTGCTTTCATTGGTGGGCTCCTCCATTTTTGTCCATATCTTGGGTGAGGGTTAGGGCTTGTGGGGGCTGTACTTTGGCTTCCTTTTGTCTACCTGCTAAAAGGGTCAACCCCTGTCCCGGAGGATGATCGGGCCCTCTCCTCTGCCTCGTGATTATCTGAGGAGCATAGCTGCAACAGGCCATGCGCAGAATCAGGATCAGCTCATGTCTCATGCTCACACTCCGGTAGGAGTCCCCCTTCCCCACGTGATGTCCTCGGCCTGACACACCCAGAAGTCTCTCCAGCTTCCCAGCCTTCCCATCCCTATCCCTCAGACCACAGGCTCTGGACAGAGTTCCCCAAGGTAGCTTTACACTGCCAGGGCCACATCAGATCTGGCCTGACACGGCCTTCAACCCTGGCTCTAAGGGGTGACCCATCATCTGGTCTACAGGGTCCTTCCATTTGTGTGCAGCACCACTCCCCTTTAGGCTACCTAGGGAGGGAACCTGGCCCATCAACGGCAATTGTGTGGTGAAGCAAGCACTCACCAGGCACCTTGGTGGCTCAGGGACAGCCCAACAGAGAGAAGCACGCCATCTAGGGGAGAGACAGGGATTCAGGGGCTGGGCACTGGCTCTTGAGGCTCCCACAGGCTGCCTCCCAAGTCTCATACTATACCACCCTGATCGAACCCTATCTCCTCTGTTCTTGAAAGCTAAGCAGGGTCAGGTCTGGTTTATACTTGGATGGGAGACTGCCTGGGAATACTGGGTGCTGCAGGCTTTTCCACATTTTTTCTTTCCTTTCTTTTTCTTTATCTTTGTTGCTTTGTTTTCTTTTGTTTTCCTTGGCAGGCTCCTCTGCTTATGCCCGTACCTGAGGCTAGGGCTAGGGCTTGTGGGGCCGGTCTTGGGCTTCCTTCCATCTACCATCTTTAGGGGGAAACCCTTTTTCAGAGGTTGACCATCTTTTCTCCGGGGCTATTCACCGTGCCTGGGAACCGGGCCCTGAAGGGTACCCCAAGAAGTGTTGCCGGGATGTGTCCCACCTACATTTGCAAGCATGGGAGCCCTGGGTTGTACATGGGGATCTTGGTAACCTAGGCACACAGAAGTAGCACCCCCTTTCCCGAGCTGGCTTTCCCACTCGTGAACACTAGGCTGAGTTCCCCATGATTTGCTTCACTTGGCCAGTGCCACCCCGAATCCAATGTGTGGGAAGGGACTGTTGGATCATGGGGTCACAGTATCTCCCCACTGATGGGTCTTTGCACAGGGAGTCACTCTGCACACCTTAACACTATGAGAGGAGTGAAACCCGACCTTGCAAACAGGTGTGTTGGCTCTGTCTCTGGAATGTGAAATTGTCGCGGCTGGGCAGATGGAGACCTGGGGAGAGCCCCACAGAGAGTGGGGGGCCACCCAGTGGAAAGTGAGGCATTCGGAGGCTGGGAACATGCTCTTGAGGCTCCCATATGCTGCCTCCCATGACTGTGGCCATACCACCCTGATTGTGCCAAAACTCATCTGATCTCAAAAGCTAAGCAGGGTCATTGTCTGGTTTGTACTTAGATGGGAGACCGCTAGGAATATCAAGTGCTGTAGGCTTTTCCCCATTTTTTCTTTTCCCAATCATCTGCTTTTGGCCACACCTGTGCTTGGACTAGCACCTGGGACTACCCGGGTTGGATTTCTTCTGTCTACCTGCTCTCTTGGCGAACCCCTCTCCTAGAGGGTGAGAGGACCTTCCCCTCATCCTCGGGCCTCTCTGGAGAGCATAGCAGCAGCAGATCATGCTGAGAATCAAGGCCAGGGTGTTTCTGAAGCCCGCCACAGGGTAGGAGGTCCCCTGCTCCCCTTGGGTTCCAGGCCCGACACATACAGAAAGCATGCTGACTCCCCATCCCTCTGGTCCAGAGATCCCAGCTCCCAGGAGCTGAACAGACTTCCCCAAGGTATTCTTATTGCTGCCAGAGCCACCAAGAACATGGGTTGAGCGCTCAAGGAACTGTGGGTCTAAGGATTCTCCCCAAATCCGGCCTACAGTGTCCTAACATTGGTGCACAGCACATCTCCCCTTTACGCCACCTTAGGAGGCAACCCTGCCATAGCAACAACTGCCCTCCCCCCACCTCTTCATCTTGAAGCTAGCGTCCACGGAGCACCTTGGAGGCTCGGAGAGAGCTTGACACAGAGTGGGGCACAGCCAAAAAGAGACAGGCGTTCGGAAGCTGAGCAGGGGCTCTTGAGGCTCCCAGAGGATGCCTCCTGCATCTATGGCCATACCACCCTGAACGCGTGCAATCTCCTGTTGTCTTGGAAGCTAAGAATGGTCGGACTTGCTTAGTACTTGGATGGGAGACCGCCTTGGAACACTGGGTGCTATAGGCGTTTCCCCATTTTTCCTTTCCTTTCCTTTCCTTTCCTTTCCTTTCCTTTCCTTTCCTTTCCTTTCCTTTCCTTTCCCTTCCTTTCCTTTCCTTTCCTTTTTCTTTGCTTTGCTTTCTTTGGTGGACTCCTCCATTTTCGCTCATACCTGGAGCTAAGGTTAGGGCTTGTGGGGGCCCAGGGTTCACTTCCTTCCATCTACCTGTTTTAGGGAGAACCCCTTGCTCACTAGGTTGACCAGCCATTCCCTGTGGCCACCCTCCTTGCCCAGGAACCTTGACCTCAACTGCACCCTGAGACTGGAGTTGGGGCATGTTTGACCCATATTTGCAAGGGTAGGAGCCTTGGGCCACACCTGGGGACCATGGTCTGATAGGCACACAGAAGTAGCACCCCCTTTTCCAGGCTGGCATCCCCATCCCTGAATGCTGAGCTGAGTTCCCCAAGGCTTGCTTCACTTGGCCACTGCCATCCCAGATCCGTTGTGTGGGGATGACCTACTGGACCTTGGGGTTGCAGCTCCTCCCCACTGTCGGGTCTTGTACAGTGAGGTGCTTCACACCTCTTAATGGTATATGTGAAGTGAACCACAACCTTGCAAACAGGTGCCCTGGCTCTGCCTCTGGGAAGTGAGATGGTTAAAGGTGGTCAGTTTGAGATCTGGAGAGAGCCCGACAGAGCAGCCCGACAGGACATGGAGCAGCAGAGAGAGGAGTTTGGAGGCCGGGCACAAACTCTTGAGGTTCCCAGAGGCCACCTCCCCCATCTATCACCATACCACCCTGAACTCACCCGATCTCCTCTGATCTCGGAATCTAAGCAGGGACAATCCTAGTTAGTACTTAGGTGGGAGAAATACCAGGGAAATACCAGGTGCTGTAGGCTTTTTTCCATTTTTTTCTTTTTCTGAGACTCTACTTTTGGCTGTGCCTGCCCTTAGACAAGTGAATGTGGGGGCCGGGGGTTAGCTTCCTTCCGTGTACCTGCTCTCGGAAAGAACCCCTGGCCAGGAGATTGATGGGACCCTCCCCTCCACCTCGAACTTCTATGGGGAGCCTAGCAACAATGGGACAGGCCTAGGATTGGGTCCAGTGTGTGTCTCAGGTTCACATCAGGTTGGGAGACCCCCTGCCCAACTTGGGGTCTGGGGCCAGACACACAAAGAAGTGGCAGCAGCTCCACAACAATCCTGTTTGCAGCCCCAAGGCACTAGACAGAGTTCCCAAAGGTACATTTTGTGCCACCAGGGCCTCCCCGAACTCAGGCCAAGTGCACAGGGACATGTGGGTTCAAGGGGTCTCCCCTCCTCCAGCCTCTGGGGTCCTTCCATTGGTGTGAGTCACTGCTCCCCTTCAGGCTATCTGGGGAGGAAACCCTGCCCTGGCAACAGGTGCCTTTCCCCCGCCTTTTGATCGTGAAGCGGGCGCCCATGAAGCACCTTTAACAATTGGGCAAAGCCGGACAGAGATAGGGGCACCGCTCAGTAGAGACAGAGGAGTTCAGCGGCCTGGAGTAGGCTCTAGAGGCTCCCAGAAGCCGCCTCCCACATCCAAGGCCATACCACCCTGAACATGCCTGATCTCCTCAGATCTCAGAAGCTAAGGATGGTCAGACATGGTTAGTATTTGGATGGGAGACTGCCTGGGAATACTGGGTGCTAGAGGCTTTTCCCCAGCTTAGTAGCAATAGGCCATGCCCAGAATCCAGACCGGGGAATGTCTCATGCTCAAACCAGGGTGGGAGCCCTCGGGTCCTGCATCCAACATACACAGAAGGCCCCCCAAGATCCCCAGCCCTCTCATCCCCAGCCCTCAGTGAAAGGCACTGGACAGAGTTCCCCAAGGTAAGCTTTTCGCCTCCAAGAGTGCCCCATATGCAGGCTGAGCTCACTGGGACCTGTGAGTCCAGGGGTTGACCCAAGTGCGAACAGCACTGCTCCCCTTGAGGAGCGGCACTGTGGCGAGCGGCAGTGCTCCCCTTGAGGCTACCTGGGGAGGGAACACGGCCTTGGCAACAGGTTCCCTCCTGTCACTTTGGGTCATGAAGTGGGCACCCACATTGTACCTTCGAGGCTCAGGGAGAGGCAGACAGGAGAGGGGCTCTGCCCAGGGAAGAGAGACTGTTTCCGAGGCCAGCCAGGCTCTGCCCATGAGTGCTAGCCAGGACTTTTGGGGAGGTAGGGGCACACAATGCTTCCAGCTTTGTGGGTCGATCAGCTGTCTGGGCGGTTTGCAGGGACTTACTCTCTGGGACCATCCTGTTTGGGTACACCAACTGGCTGGCGGAACATGGGACTTACTCTCTGGGTGCAGCCTTCCCAGATCAACCAGCTAGCATGCTTGCCTGCCACCCTTGATACACAATGTCATGGGTTGAGAAGTGTGGGCTCAGTTTGGGGGAGTGTGGACAGGCAATAAATGAGGACGCAATGCACTTTCTGTTTATTTCATTTTTTTATGAAAAACAATTCTTTGTTTTCCCCTTTTGGGTGCATAACATGGCCATTTGGCAGTCATCTTGCTTCTGATGCGATCACCCAGGAGTCTGTTTATTAGAAACTTGAACCTCTTTCCCCACACCTCAAAAAGACCCAAAATGAAATCAAAGCCAGCATCCATAAGGCCAGCACCTATAAAATCTCCTCATTGGACTGATTACCATTTCTATCACTGTCTATTTTTGGGAGGCAGTGGTGGCAGCGCAGAGGACGCGTGTTTCCCTTCGTGGAGATGTCTGGATCAGCCTCTGTGCGTGTTCTCTGAGTCCACATGATGGCCCTTCTTTGGTCGGCATGGGAAGAGCCAATCCTTGGTGCAGCAGAGGTCCTGATTGCTGGGTCATATGGATGGAAGAAGAAGGAAGAGAAGAGACATGATGGCCTGGTTTCCCAACACAGTCCCCTTCTGCTCCCGTGAATCGAGATGAGGCTGGACACCCAATCAGACAGCTGAGCATTCTCCAACCAGCGCACTAGGATGGTTGCTTTTATTGCCTCAGAAAAGTAGTAGACCAGATGAATGGACCCCACATAGTGGAGCAATGGGGCACCTGAAGGTCAGGGGCGGAGGTGAGTGGGAAGAGGGCATCAGGACTGAGTGACAGGAATAAAATGTGTGCCAGCTATGCGCACCCATCATCTGCAGGATAGGACGTGGGTTTGGGGTCAGACAGTTGGGGATGGAGGTGGGCTCCGCAGAAAGAGGTGGCCTAGACATGCCTGGATGCACACCTTTCAGAAATGGCACATAGGCCCTGGCTGGGATAGCTCGGTGGATGGAGCATCACATTGCAACCGAATAGGTTGCAGGTTCCATTCCAGGTGTAGGCAGGTGCCTGAGTTGCGGGCTAGATCCCGAGTACAGGGGCATGTGAGAGGTAGCTTGTTTTGCTCCCTCTCTTTCTCCCTCCCTTCCCCTCTCTCTCAAAATAAAATGAAATCTTTTAAAAAAGAAATAACATGAGGAAGGACCACCACCCACCCGTAAAAATTTCTCAAATTTCTTGCAGCAGCATGAGAAGTGCAGGTCACATGACTTTCACGCTCAGAATGCCTGTGTCCTATAGCTATGTTAATGCTTGACAGCTGCTCAGTCCTCAGCTTCACCACCACTAACCTTCTGTCCCCAATGTGGATTTCAGTCTCTGCCAGATGCCTTCTTCGTTTTCCTTTTGCCACACGGGACTGATGGATGATTGATCGATCGTCATTGCCCTTGCCCCTTTGCACTCCAGGGTCAGGTGTCCACCTCCCAAGGACAAGGGATTAAGTGACACCAAGGCTTCTTTCATATTCTCTTTTTCCCTTAATTCCAAGCCCCTTGCCTACACTTTTCTTCTCATAAAGAGGGCCTGTTTAAAATGGAATGGAAGATGGTCAGTCGGGCTATTAGAGTATGTAAGACAGAACGCACCATGTTCTCGGGTCACTGGCCATCTGAATAAAGAACCCATCAGGATTCAATCCCTGACTCCACTTACTGTTTCTAGTAGTGACGGGCAGCAGGAACGTCGGCATTTCCAGTTTCGGCTCCTTTGGTTTTGTCTTTCCCTCCCTTCCCCACTGCTGCCCCTGTGCCCATGGCCAGGCCTACTCCACCCACTACCTTTCTCTCAGCCCAACCCCCACCACCCTTTTCACTCCCTGAACCTGCCAGCCAGCTAGGAGAAAGAGTAAAGACAGGCAGGTTTGCGGGGGAGGCAGACGAGGAGGAAGATGATGATGAGGACAGTGTGGAGAAGGGAGACCATATCACCTGCTAACTTGGGGTCCCTGAGCCAGGTTCCATAAGATCACCAGGTGTTCCCACATCATGAAGAGCAGGGTGGTCCACAGTGCCCAAAGGGAAGCCCAGAAAACCAGTTTGATTCACTGCCTGCCTCTGGTGACACTACCTGTTTGACTGGAGGGACCCTGGCACTTAGGGAAAGAGCTCATAAATAAATTTGTTATGTGTCGATCTTTACCATCATTCCTTTGTGCCCACTCTTAAGATTTATATATGTGACCCTGGCTGGTATGGCTCAGTGAATTGAATGCTGGTCTAAGAATCATGAGGTCCCTGGATCAATTCCCACTCTAGGGCACGTGTCCGGTTGGAGGGCCAGGTCTGCAGTAGGGTGTACATTGTAGAGAGGTGACCATATGATGATGTTTCTTTTCCTCTTTCTCCTTCTCTTCCCCTCTCTAAAAATAAAATAATTCATATTTTTGAGATTTATTTCTTTATTTTCTGAGAGGGGAAGGGTGGACGAAAGAGAGGGAGAGAAACATCACTCTGTGTCTCACTGAGTTGGCAATGACAACGGAGTCCCTCCTCCCTCCTTTGACAAACCCGCTACTAAGATCCCAGTGGGTCCTGGACTACAAATCCAATTGGCCAGATGCACTTCTGACACCAGACCAGATCGGTTAGCTTTTCTTCAGTGGCTGGTGGGCGGGGGAAATGTGGCATGATTTTGGAGAAGTGTATCGTGTCCTGGGGGCACCGTAAATTGGTGTGTGCATGCGGCCAGATGCTTTTGCGGGTGGTTGGATGAGTTGGGCTCTCATTGAAGGGTTGCTCATGGACTGGAGGTTTTGTTGCTGTCATGGTGGGGGTACAAGAAGTCAAGGGGAGTTGAAGGGCCCGCTGTTCAATTTACTGTGTTCCTGCTTCGGGAGTGTGAGGCAACACGGAACTGAGGGTGGTTGATAATGTACTCTTGGCCACTGGGAACGTCTTTTCCGAGGTAGGCCTGATGGGATTTGGACGCTGACCACTCTTTCCTTTTCTCTGAGCATGGGAAATGTGTACGGTTTCACCGTGAAAGCTGCAGAATGTGCCATACCCCTCATTGTAGGGTCAGTGGAATCTTGACCTCACAAAAGCCCAGATGGACTCTGAGTGCCCCCTATTGCCAAGACATTGTGTGGGGGAATGAGAAGGTGATGTGCATTTCGGAATCGCCTTCTTTTGTTCTTTCTTTGTCTTTTTCTTTTCTTTTTAAATATATTCCATTGATTATGCTATGACAATTGTCCCATTTCCACCCTTTTATTCCCCTCCACCCTGAACACCCTCTGCCACCTGCATTCCCCCCTTTAGTTCATGTTCATGGGTCGGTGGTACATAGAACTTCTTTGACTACTATGCTTCCTGTACTAAACTTAACTTCTCCCTGTCTATTTTGTACGTACCACTCATGCTACTTATTCTCTGTACATTTTACCCCTCTCTCCCTGACCCACTCCCTCCACCAACAACCCTCCACGTGATCTCCATTTCTGTGATTCTGTTCCTGTTCTAGTTGTTTGCTTGCTTTGTGTTTGTTTTTGTTTTAAGTTCGGTTGTTGATAACTGTGAGTTTGCTGTCATTTAACCATTCATATTTTTTTACCTTCTTTCTCTTAGATAAATCCCTCTGACATTTCATAGAACGAGGGCTTGGTGATCATGAACTCCTTTGACTTCACCTTATCTTGGAAGTGGTTTATCTGCACTTCTATTCTAAAGGATACCTTTGCTGAATAGAGTCATCTCGGATGGAAATCCTAGCCTTTTGTGACTTAGAATACTTCTCTTCAGCTCCTTCTTGCCTGCAAGGTTTCTCTTGAGAAATTGGCTGACAATCTGATAAACGCTCCTTTGTAGGTAACTGTCTCCTTGTCTCTCGCTGTTTCTGAGATTCTCCTTATCTTTCTTCTTGGCTAATGTCATGATGATGTGCCTCGGTGTGTGCCTCCTTGGGTCCAACTTTTTTGGGACTGTCTGAGCTCCATGGACTTCCTGGGAGTGTCTTTGCCAGATTGGGGAAATTCTCCTTCATTATTGGTTCAAATAAGTTCACCATTTCTTGCTCTTTCTCTTCTTCTGGAGCCCCTATGATTCTGATGTAGGAACGTGTAAAGATGTCCTGGAGATTCCTGAGCTCTCCTCATTTTTCCAAATTCTTGTTTCTTTATTCTGTTCTGGTTGAATGTTTCTTTCTTCCATCTGGTCCATGCCATTGATTGGAGTCTCAGTTTCCTTCCCACCCCTGTTGGTTCCCTGTACATTTTCTTTTATTTCACTTAGCATAGCGTTCATTTTTCCCTCTAGGTTGCTACCATATTTGGCAATTCTGTGAGCATCCTGATTACCAGTATTTTCAACTGTGCATCTGATAGATTGACTCTCTCTTCGTCAATTAGTTGTATGTTTTCTGGTGGTTTGATCTGTTCTTTCATTTGGGCCATTTTTGTTGTTGTTGTTGTTCTCAGCACACCTGTTAATGTTGTGACAGGTGAAACCTTAGGTTTTCACCAGGAAGGGACAACCCACATTGCTTCATTTTGACGCTGTATGTGGGGGACGGGTCCGAGAGGGAACGATGCCCCTTGCTCCGCTCTCTTCTGACTTTTGGTAACTCCCCATGCTACACACAAGCAAATTGGGCCCTTCTGGCTCAGGTGGGTGGGTTTGTGTATGTTCTAGGACCCTGTTGGTCTCTCCAGAGGACACTCCTGTGATCCTATGAGTTTTTTACTGCTTCCTACTGAACCCCCACAGGTGTTCTCAGTCAGTGTCTTTGAGGTTTTAACTCCCTGCTCTCAAACTCTGGGTTGTGCAATATGTCTCCCTCCCTCCCTACCTGTTCCTCTTGATTTATCAGCACAGGACTGTTCGAGCATCCAGTCCACTGGCTGTCGCCTCACCCGGACCTCCAGCCACTGCCTTGCAGCGAGTCCCCTCCATGCAGCTGCCCCTCCCCACCCCTCCTACTGGTCTGTAAGAATGTTTCTTCTTAAACTCCTTGCTTCTTCTACTTCCATATAGTTTGATTTTCTTTCAGTTCAGGTTGTTTTTCTTTTTAAATTTGTTTTTGTCCTTACAAGAAGCGTGTGTCCTTGGGGCACCTTGGAGTCTGGGGGAGAGCCCAACAGAGAGTGAGGTACCTCCCAGGGGACAGGGAGTGATTCAGAGGCCAGACATGGGCTCTTGAGGCTCCCCAAGGTGGCCTACCTCATCTTTAGCAATACCACCAGGGACGTGCCTGATCTCTGATCTCAGAAGCTAAGCATCATCGGACCTGGTTAGTGCTTGGGTGGGAGACCGCCTGGGAATACCGGGTGCTGTAGGCTTTTCTCCATTTTTTTTCCTTTCCTTTCTCTTTCTTTGCTTTGTTTTGCTGTGCTTTCTATGCGGGGGCGGGGGGGGGCGCTCCTTGGATTTCTTCCAACCTGGTGATAGGTTTAGGGCTTGTAAGCAACGGGGTTTGTGTCCTTAGATCTACCTGATTTGGGGGGAAACCCTTGCTTAGAAGATTGATCAGTCCTTCTCCAGGGCCATCCTCCATGCTGGGGAACTGGGACCTGAATGTAACCCGAGAAGTGGTGCTGGGTTGTGTCCCATCCACCTTTGCAGGTGTGGGAGCCCAGGACCTCACATGGGGACCAGGGCCTTGTAGCGACACAGAAGTGGTGCCCCCTTTCCCAGGCTGGCGTCCTCATCCCTGAACACTGAGCAACATCCCCTAAGGTGTTCTTTGCTTTGCCGGGGCCATCACGAATCTGCCATGTGGGGAAGAACTTGTTGGACCACAGGGTCGCAGATTTTCCCCACTGCGGGGTCCTTGCACAGGGATCTGCTCCGCACCTCTTAACGTGGGGAGTGAACCCCGACCTTGCAAACAGGACCCTGGCTCTGCCAGTGGGACATGCAATGGTGGTGGCTGAGCAGATGGAGACCCGGGGAGAGACTGACAGATAGTTAGGCACTGCCTAGGGGAGAGAGGGGGGTTCAAAGGCCAGGGATGTTTTCTTCAGATTCCCATAGGACCCCTCCCAGCTTGGTGGCCATACCAAACTGATTGCACCCGATCTCGTCTAATTTAGTAATCTAAGCAGGGTTGGGCCTGGTTTGTACTTCAATGGTAGATCACCTTGGAATACCGAATGCTGTAGGTTTTTTCCCATTTTTTATTTTCTTTCCTTTTCTTTTTCTTTGCTTTGCTTTCTTTGGGGAGCTCCTTGGCTTTCGCTCACCCTGGGGCTAACTTTAGGGCTTGTGGTGGTCAGGGATTGTCTTCCATCCCTCTACCTGCTCTCGGGGTCAACCCCTGGCAAGGGGGTGACAGGACCCTGCTCTTTGCCTGTGGCTTCTGTGGGTGCTTAGCAGGAACAGGCCATGCCAAGAGTCTTGGCTAGGCCTTTTCTTTCACCCACACCAGGGTGGGAGCCTCACTGCACCACTTGGGCTCCAAGGCTCAACACACACATAACACGTGCCTGCTCCCCAGCCGTCTCATCAGCAGTGTCCTGTCCCAAGGCACTGCACAGAATTCCCTGAAGTATGCTTTGTGCTACCAGGGCTGCCCCTAACCCGGGCCCAGTGTGCAGGGACCTGTGGGTCCAAGGGGTTACCCCTCGTCTGGCATCTGGGGTCCTTCCATTGGCACATGACATCACTCCCCTTTAGGCTACATGGGGAGGGAACACAGCCTTGGCCACATGTTGCCTCCCCCCCGCATTTGTGTCATAAATCAGGCATCCAAAGGGCACTTTGGTGGCTTGGGGAGAGCCCAAAAAAGTGAGGGGTGATGCCCGAGAAAGAGTGTTTCAAAGACCAGAAATGGGCTCCTTAAGCTCCCGGAGGCCACATCCTGTGTCTATTCCCATACAACCCTGAATGCACCTGATCTCCTATGATCTCCAAAGCTAAGAAGGTTTGGGCCTAGTTAGTACTTGGATGGAAGACTGCCTGGGAATACAGGGTGCTGTAGGCTTTCCTCGCTTTTTCTTTCTTTCCTTTTCTTTTTCTTTGCTTTGCTTTTTGCTTTGCTTTGCTTTGCTTTCTTTTGTGTACTCCTCTACTTTTGCCCATACCTTGGGCTAGAGTTAGGGCTTGTGAGGCTGGGGTTGGCTTCTTCTATCTACCTCCTTTTGCAAACCCCCCTGCTCAGAGGCGTAGTGTAGTGCACTGTACAGTGTAGTGTAGGGTGCTGTGTAGTGTAGTGCACTATATAGTGCAGTGTGCTGTGTAGTGTAGTACACTGTATAGTGTGGTGTAGTGCGGTGTGTAGTGTTGTGCTTGTATAGTGCAGTGTAGTGCACTGTGTAGTGTAGCTCACTGTATGGTGCAGTGCGCTGTGTAGTGTAGTGCCCTGTATAGTGTAGTACATTGTGTAATGTAATGCACTGTGTAGGGTACCGCACTGAATAGTGCAGTGTAGTGCGCTGTATAGTGCAGTGCGCTGTGTAGTGTAGTGTAGTGTAGTGTAGTGTAGTGTAGTGTGCTGTGTAGTGTAGTGCACTGTGTAGGGTACTCCACTGTATAGTGTAGTGTACTGCACTGTGTAGTATAGTGCCCTGTGTAGTTACTGTATAGGGTAGTGCACTGCACTGTAGTGCACTGTGTAATGTAGTGCACTGTGTAGTGTAGTGTGCTGTATAGTGCAGTGCATTTTGTAGTGTAGTGCACTGTGTAGTGTAGAGTAGTGTGGTGCTGCAGTCCAGCTGCCACAAGGTCCAGAGGGCCCCCGAAGGTGGGTAAGGCACTGGCAGTGGAAGTCAGACAATCACACCACTCAGAGGCAGTGCAAAAACTGATTCAACTTTATTGAGCATCACACTAGAGATATATACTTTCTTTTTTGGCAAGCAGTATTAGGTTTGTGGTTTACATAATCTTGCTAACATTCATTCTGAGAGAGGAGGTAATTTCACATAATGATAAGGGTTGTTTGAGGCAGGATGACCTTCAGCTGTCCAGCCCTCCTCCCCAAGCAGGAAGCCCAAGGCCACAACTCCCTGGTTATTCGGGGCAGCACAACTCCAAGCCCCCTGCCTGGGAAGAGAGCCAGACAGCCGAAGTGAGACGCACCCCCACCAAGGTCGGAACACTCAGGCCTTCAGGCTATTCTTGTCCTATCTATTTCTTCTTGACTAGTCTGTTTTGCTTACTTTTCATCTTCTAAAAAATGGGGAATATATTGATTGCTCTCAGGGTTGAAAGCGCGGGGGAAATGTTTTTGAGAATACCTCTTCATCTGACGTCTAAGACTATTTCTCTGCAACTCAGACATGAGGCCCCAAGGGGGGCCTTGCCTATCTAATCTCTGCATAAATGATAGAGTATTGTAAGGTGTCCAAACTCCTGCAACATTCACCATTCTCTCTCCTTCTATATAAGCACCAGTAGAGGGTCAAGGAGGGTCAGGAGGTCTAAGCATGCTTCTATCTCCCCTGGGGGGAATCCATAGTTTACTTCTGACTAAGGAAACTGCATAGGGAAAGCCTGGAATGAGAGGGAAAGGCCTTTGGCAGTTTTTGTTGTTTTAAGGGTAGTA
>VMDR010022432.1:0-16231 GCA_007922815.1 Macrotus californicus | reverse complement strand
CTGCCTTAGCTTCCATTTCCTCTTCTCTTTTCACGATAAGAGAACTCATCAGGGTATTGTGAGGAGTAACACATACGAAGCCCTCATTCAAGAGCCATTCAGTAAACACTGGCTGTCATTTCCAAACTCAGCCCTCATTAGAATGTCCTGTGATGGTTATTTCAGTCTCAACTGCTCTCCTCGTGCCTCTCCTAACTACCAATGGCTTCTTTAACCCCCACCTGAGTTTCCACGTTATTTCAGTTTCCTTATTCAGAGAGGGCAGTTCCTTGCCCATAAGGAAAGAAGTAACAGGACCTTAAGCAGAGTTGCTCCGAACTTTAAATTTTTGTCTTGCAATTGGTACAAGCATCCACTCATTCACGATTTTAAAACCTATCCTCCTGTGCAGTCAGGGGGTTAGGGAAGTCAAAGCCTGCCCCAACTTGTTTTCCTCTTCAGACTCTTCCCTCCTGCCTGCTTTTCAATCGGTCTAGCATTTCTGCTGCTAAACTTCTGCTTAGACAATATTTGAGAGTTGCCACCCTGTGAACTAATAAATTACGTTTGTAGAATCTAGGGTTATCCTTAGCATTTTTGACATCACTGATTGTCAGGTGACCCCGAGCCAAAAGCCCCTCCTGAGTCAGCCAGAGCAGTTCACCTTTAGATCCAAACCCCTGCCGAGCGCTCCCTTCCTCTGGGCCTCAGGCTTCCCGCAGAGCAGGCCCTGCTTGCTCAGGACCGAGGAAAATGGGACCGTCACAGAAAGTGGGGCGGCTCTGCCAGTCTGGCCTACTGAGGTCATGTAGCAGCCCTTCAGACGGGACCCTGGTCACTCGAGGGGGGAGACGGGGGTGGAGTCAGAGTTGGAGACGCCAGCTTTGGGGCAGGTGCCACCCTGAGACCTGCACAGCAGCACTGTCCACCCTCTGCAGCGTTGTCTCAGCCGGGGCAGTGAGCGGCCCCGCCATCACAAAGTGGCGCTGGAGGGACTGGTGGCTTTGAAATCAGGCCAAGTTCAAGTACTCCCTCGGCCAGTTACCAGTTTTGCGAACTTGGATGACCAAACTTGCCAGAGTCCCTGGTTTGAGGGGAGGTTCGCAGCCCCTGGGGCGCTCGGTCCTGTGCCCCAGCATCGCACGTTCGTTAGCCGCTTGCATCTGCCCTCCCGGGGGCCACACGCCCCTCGTCCCAGCCTCATTCCTGTCTGTGTAGTGGGAACAGGACATGGTGGCACTGGGGGCTTGGCAGGAGTAAACCTCATCACGTGCCTTCCATTATACGTCCCCGTGAGTGTGCTACCTTTGAGAGTAGTGTGAACCAGCACAGGTGTTACACAAGAACAGCTGCCAAGGGTTAGGTGTGTTAAATATGTGAGTCCAGAAGAACTAAAAAGTAATGCCTGTGATGCAATGGTTCTGTCCACAGAGTGGCTTATAATAGCTCCCCAGCTGCTGAGTCACCTGTTCTGTCACGGACAAGACCTGGTAAGAACCATGCTCCACGATGCTTTTATCAGTGTGAGGTAAAAATGCACATAGTTTGATTTTCTGCCTAAAATTCACATCTAACATTTGACACTGTTGTCCGAAAACCGTGGATAAGAGCTGTGGGTCCCTGCGAAGCACTGCTCTTATTAGATGGTTGTAGCTCCGTGGACCACGGAAGAGCGCCACTTCCTCACTCCGACCGTCCTTCCCTGGGGGGGCAGCTTCCACGCGGCCCTGGCCCTGTTCCGCCCCGTAGCCACTCTCCCCAGGGGAGGAAGATAATTCCAGATGCCTTCTCATAGAGGTGTATGGCCTGCTCTGTCCTTCTGTGCCATGAGCTCCTAAGAACAGGCCCCACGGGAGAGGCCACCAGGTGTCCAGCAGAGCCAGTGGGTGCAGAGCCTGTCTGTGGGGCGCAGAATTAGAAATCCGTTCTTGCCAGACTTAAGTTCTCTCAATACCCGCTTTACCAGTAATAAGGACGTCTTTACCTCCCTCTGCCTGCGTGCCTGGGCCTGTTTCTAAGACGTTTAGAAATTTGGTGGAGAACGGCGATGCCTACTGGGCTTCCTCGGACGTCAGCGTGAGGGCGCCTGCACGGGAAGTCCCTGAAGGCAGCAGCTCGCTGGAATGCCAGTCAAAACGGAGGGCATTCTGTGACCATTCTGAAAAAACCCACAACCTATCTTCTCCTTACACAGTCCGCTTTTCTGCCGTGCAGTATAGACATTTTAAAGCTTTTTAAAGTTTGTTTTGCTTGTAAGTGCTTTTCTTGGATGTGAGACCGGTGTTCTGTTTTCATCTGACCCTGCGCTAAGAGAGGCAATAGCACCGCAGGAGGCTCCCCTGCCAGCACAACCAGCTGTAAAGTGTGATGCCTTACTTACGATGACACAGCTTTGCCCCACAAAGATACCTGTGAGTAAACCAGATAAAAAACACCACCTGTGCTTTAAAGAAAACATTACAAAGTTATCGAAGAATGTAAATGAAGGTAAGACATAATATTCAATATAATAGAGATGCCAGTGCTTCCTGTAGCAAAGTACATACAATGCAATTTCAATAAACACACCAAGGAAATTTTATTTTCACTTGTGACACTGGTTCTAAAGTCTGCATGGAAAAAATGGTTATACAAGGGAAAACAAAAAAAAATGATAAAATACAAGTTAAGGGATTACCCCTACTAGGTACCAAAATACATTATAAATTACATCAATTAAAACCGTACATTGCTAGCACATGAGCAGGCAGACTGATAAATGAAACATGATCGTGTCCAGAAATAGACCTATATCTGTTGGAGTTAGGATACCTGGTTTAAGAAAAAAACATAAAAAACTAATAGCTCATATGAAATAAAAGATTACTTCTCATTTTCATAAAGTCCAACAAAACGAGTCCCTGCTCGTCAGGCTCCACCCCACAAGCACTCTGGGACTCATGCTCCCTGCTTCTTCTCCGCCATCCTCGATGTGTGTCTTCCCGGGCTCTCTGGAGGACAGCGCCATTGCGCCTGGGGACGGAAGCTGGGAAATCACCCTGGTGTGTGGGCCCCGGAAGAAAAGAAAACAGGTTTGGTGAATATCTAGGATTTTTTTCCCACATACCCAAACTTGTACTAGAGTTTAACCTAAAATCAGGGTGGCATTTTAAATCAGTGGAGACAGATGAATTATACAATCAATAATGCTGAAGATCTAGAGAGCTTTCTCAAAAAAATTAAGTTGGATTCCCAATTCCATCCTTACCACAAAATAAAGTTGAGTTTAGTATAAGTGAAAAGGAAGGACAACACTATTGGAAAACACTCGGTGGAAAGGGAAGGCCTTTTCATAAATAAGCATGCCTGCCTGGAAGTCAGGTACTTGGGGTTAAGATGGTGCAGCGCATCCACCCAAATGTAACCAGCTCAGGTTTCATAGTCCTGGTGTTAACACAGAACGCCAGCTCTGGCCATGCATTTGGTATCCATAGCTCGGGCATTTCTATTTTTGTATTCTGAGGCTAATATTCAGCACGGTGTCCCCTCTTGCTGCAAGAGGGGAGAGTCTAAATAAAGTTGGCCATGATCTTTCTGGCTTTCATAATATGCCCTGAGCTGATGTCCCAAAGTCTTTCTTCAAAGCTTCCAGGAGAGTTAAAAGTCAGCCGCCTCTACAATCCTTATTACTGTAACCCCGTGTCTTCCAAGAGCTATGACTATTCCCTAGCCCAGTCCCTGCTCCTCACCCGAAACAATCATAGGTGAAAGTCTTAGCAAACTTGAAGCTTCGGCGTGCCACGGGGTATCACTAACCCCACTTAGATCAGCAATGAGGCTCATGTTGACCCCTGACCAGGAAGTGAGCAAATTCTTGAGGGTTAACTTTCTATGGCCATCTCTCCTACCATCTATCTTAGTTTCATTTCCCCTCCCCCAAAAGAAAACAGACCTCAAGGCAAGGATTTAGCTGCTTGTGGTTTATTCGGGAGGTGATAGAGGAAGTGAGGGAGTGGAGAAAATGAGATAAGAAAGGCAGAAAAGTCAGTAAAGGGGATATCGAAGAGCAGATAAATGCCGTGGTCAGCGAGAGCTCAAGTCCAGTCTGAAGAATTGGCAAGAACCGCCGCTGAGAGACAGGGAATCTTCTATATTAACCCACTGGTTCCCACTCCTTTTTGGTTGAGAGTTGCACCTGAGAGCCTGATACCCTGTTACTTCCCAGGCCCCCTGGGAAGCTCACCCTTGCCTGGGCGAAGCAACTTCCGTGATACCTCAAAACGACTCAGGAGGAGAAGCAGAAACATCCAGATATCGGCTGGAGGTGGGCAGAATATGCAAGCCCTGTCCTCTGTGGCTGCCAGTAAGGTTAGTGGGTGGGGTGCCAATAGCACCTGTTAGAGCAGGAATTGAGATGTCAGTTCTGTCTATATTCCTTTCGAGCAATTTTGAACAGCATATGTTGTGTTGCTGAAGGCGTGGGGAAGCCGCAGGTTGATGGACGTGTTGAGAATGTGTATCGGTACAGCCTCTGTGGAGGGCAGTTTGGCGGTGGCTGTCAATAGTGGAGATGCATATGCTTTTTGATATTCAATAAGACAGTAGCCAGTAGCCACATGTGGCCATTTAAATTAATTTTAATTGAATTTTCTGTAAACTTCAGTTTCTCAGTCTCACCAGGCACAGTTCTGGCGCTCAGTAGCCACACGTGGTCTCTGGCTACCTGATTGGACAGCACAGATACAGAACAGTTCCGTTATTGCAGAAGGTTCTACTGAATGCTGTCTGGAGTCTTAGCATCTGTAACCTTCTTTATCAAAGCGAGTTCTCTACACCAGCAGTATCTGCATCACCTGGGAGCTTTTTAGAGCTGCAGAATTTTGAGCTCCCCAGAATTGGGAAACCAAAATCTGCGTTTCAGCAGAATCCTTGATTTATTTGGGACACAGAGAGTTTAAAAGCCCTGCACTAACTCTACAATAACATTAGCATCCTTATCACCAGTGTTGACAAGCTCCTTTAGCTACTTTTCCCTCTGTACCTAGTGAAGACTTCCCACTAAAAAAGCTCAGCCCTGACTCACTGATTATTAAGCAGTAACAGCTTGGTTTGAATTTCCTTAATCACCTGAGTTTGAACAATTTTGGGTGTTTAGAGGATAGAATTCATTTTTTTTTAAATAAAGAAATTTACACAGGTTTACTAATTATTCCTAAATGGCTTCATGGTTGCAAGATAAGGCACTAAAAAATGAATATAGTTAAGTGGTTATGTTGAAGAGATAACAAACGCTATATGGGTACTTGGCTCAGAATAAAATTTCCAGTAACATCACATACAAAATCAAAACTGTGCTCTCTTGAAAATTTAGATAGAATTAAAAATGATGTCCTCTTCAAATGTGTTAGAAGACTCGAAAAGTAATGATGAAATCACTGATTCAGGCATTTCTGCTACTAAACAATTTTTTGCAAAAGCCTTATCTTTTGCAAACTTGCACACCACAAATTGCAGGGCTTATGCGGGGAAAGTGTTGAAGCGGGCCACTCAAAGCCTATGCAATTCTGTAACAAGACATGTTTTTAAAAGGCACAATCCAGTATGAAATCCTGGCAGAGTAACATGTGAGAAATTGAACTCTTACAAAAGACATACCACAGTAGGATTACAGTCTTACCCTTTAAAAAATGCTGAACAGTTAGCAGCAGCTTAATGGAAGGAAATATAGGAAATGCTTGGGTCTTCTGGGGTATGGCAACAAAAACAAAATGCACCAAGACGGTGAAAACTGAGTACTAAGTACATCCAAGACACGGCACGTAACCAAATTGAGCCGAAAGGAAGGAGAGTGTGGTGGGAAAAGCAAAGTACAAGAGACTGGCTGTCCTGTGTTACCCTTCACTTCAACAAGGATATGTGAGAAAATACACGTATATCTAATCTGCGCTAAAGATACGCAGGGAAGATAAAACAGAAACTAAGGAGATTGGTTACCTATAGTGTGTGAGTAGCAAAGGGGTGAAGGAAGGGGAAATTTAGGAGGGAAGGATGGAGATAAGGAAGGAGGGACACTTCTGAGGGACGCTTTTTTTCCCTTTATTTTTATTGTTGACACTATGGCAGATGTCCCCATTTTCCCCCACCTTTGCCCCCATCCTCACATCTGCTCCCCCTTCCCTCTGGCCATCACCACTGTTGCATGTGTCCATGAGTTAGATACGTATATTCCCCCCCACCCAATCTTTGGCTAGTGCCTTCACCTTCCTTCACCCAGTACCCTCCAACTGCGTCCCCTCTGACAGCTCCATGTTTCCGTACCTCTGTTTCTATTTTGTGCCTCAGTTTATTTTGTTCATTAGATCCCACATATGAGTGAGATCATATGGTGTTTGACTTTCTCTGATTGGCTTATTTCACTTAGCATGATAACCTCCAGGTCCATCCATGCTGTCGAAAAAGGTAAGATCTCTTTCTCTTTTACAGCTGCATAGTACTCCGTTGTGTGAATGTACCGCAGCTGTTTTATCCACTCATCTACCGATGGGCGCTTGAGCTGTTTCCAGATCTGGGCTGTTGTAAATAACGCTGCTGTGCACTCCTGTGTTCTCCTGCATAGCTTTGACTCTGAGATTCATAGAAATGTCTCACATATCCAAAAAATAAATGATTAAAATCAGTCAGAGGAGGGGAGAACCCCAAATGGAATACAAATAGTCACAGATCTATCATCCCAAAAAGAAATCCCGTGCTCATTAGTTTCTAATTTTGATGGTCGAATTTTTACATTTTTTTCTTTGTTGCCTATGCTTTTGGTGTCACATCCAAAAAATTATTGCCAAATCCAATGTCATGAAGACGTTTCCCCGTTTTCATCCACGACTTGCATAGTGTTAGCTCTTAAGCTTAGGCCTGTGATCTCTATTGAGTTCATCTTTGTGTGAGGTGTCTAAGGCGTCCCACTTTGTTCTTTGGCAGGTGGACATCCAGTTTTCTCAGTGCCATTTGTTACAAGACTGTCCTTCTGCCACTCAGTGGTCTTGGCACTCCTGTTGAAAATCCATTGGCCACATGTGTTTGGGTTTATTTCTCGACTCTCTGTTCTGTTCCTTTGGTCTTCGTGTCTAGCCCTTACACCCTTACACTGTTTTGGTTACTGTGGCTTTCTAGTACATTTTGAACTCAGAAACTGAGTCTTCAAAATTTGTTGTCTTTTCAAGAGTGCTCTGGCAATTGCAGTCCTATATGGAAATTTAAATGCTGACTTTTTCTCTTCTCATACTTCATGATTCCGTTTTAATTAAACGCTTCACATGCAAGTTCAATGTCATCTATTCTGCTGTAATTCTTTAAGGTGGATTAGCTCCTGTGGGATTGGAAAGGAGGGAAAGGAGGTCGGTATATCATGGAAACTGTACTGGTTCACCTGCGAAACCTCCCAGCGTGTAATATTCTGTGCCAAGTAGAACAGCGAGACGCAGGCACATTAGCAGGACCGAAGGCAACAAATACAAACTAGAGTGTTGAAAACGAGGCCCTTTTTCTCCATGCTCTTTTTTCTTTCTCGTCTGAAGGAGGTTGTAGTGGAGGCACTTTAATGTGTTGATGGAGCCTTTCTGAAAAGATCTGCATTGCCGTTACTCAGTCCTGCCAACAGCTGGTAAAAGTGTTCTAACAGAAAAGTAAATCTGCGGTTATCTTTTCCTCATCCTGCCTGCATTCTGTGGGTGCACCTGTCAAATGTCCAGACCTTTGGAGAGTTCTCATGAGTTGATTTGAGCCAAATTGATGACAGTTGCCGGGAAGCAAAACTGCAATGGATTGAGAAATGCTCCAGGAAGTGGCAGTTTTACCGCGTATTTTATGCATCGGAATCAAAGGGGAGGCCGTCAGGGGTTACACGAAATCCACTGGCGACAGAGGAGGGAGGGGGGGGAAGGCAAAGGGAGGAGATCTCTGGGATTGGATGAGGAGTGAAACACGTGCTGGATTCACACGTGCTGCCTTTACGTAGGCGGGTGCAGGATAGTTAACGGTGGACGTGTACAGCGCCTAGACACGGCATGTGGGAGAGCAGGTAACAACGACGGGTGCTGTGGTCTCGTGTCCAGTGGGACACTGTGCCCTGAGGGGTCTGCAAAAGGGGAGCACTCTGGCATCCCAAAGGTACGTTATCAAAGACGCAAAAAAGATAACTGACTGACTCAGTTACTGTAAAGATTGACCTTGGCAGGGACAATACCGGCCTAGGACGGGGCTACCCACCCTGGCTGGGTTTTAGTTAGAAAGTTTCCGTTTCGGACCACCCTAGGTGGTTACACTAGTCTCTGAGTTTGGACAGCCCACTGTGTGGTCCCCCCCTGAGCTTATCAGGCTTAGTCTGTGACCCTTTTTCGTCCACACACCCCTCCCACAGCACACGACACATGATGTTCCAGAGAAGGCAGGAAAGCCCTGTTGCAACATTTTTATCTTGTGAATTTTTCTTTGATGCTTGCTTAGCATGTAGCACCCACATTTAGAGAAAAGGGGAGGACACGTTTCCCTGAAAAGCCACTCCAGGAGCAGTCCATGCAATTTAGTGGAAGCTGAACCTGGCAAGCAAATGACCAATAAATGCTCATCTCCTCAAACAGAGAGGAAGGCATCGTAAAGAACCCAAACCCACCTGTTCTCCTGCACTCCCCTCTCCTCCTTGAATCCCTTTAGAGCACAGGTGGCAGACACAAGGCCCAACGGCCGAATCTGGCCCTCCACCTTTTTTTATGCTGCCAGGCGCCTCGTTTCTACCCAGTGGCAGCGCTGAGTTCCTTGCCCCTAGTTAAGGAGTAGTTACATTTATACAGCCCTAAAGTTACATCTGGCCCTTTGAAGGCAACCTCGAGGCTGATGTGGCCCCCGGTGAAAAGGAGTTTGACAGCCCTGACTTAGAGTTTCTACTTTTTGAGGTTTTGAGAGCTTAATTCTGACCAGTTTGTGAACAAAATCACTGGCCCTATAAACACAAAGAAGACAACCGACTTGTATATTTTGCCTAATTATTAAACAATATTTGGGCTTTGTCAAGTTGAAAAAAATTAAGATTAATTGAACAGTTCTTGTATGTGTGGTTTGTGTTTTTCCAGCTAAGGTTAATACAGCATAAGTGACAATTCGCTGGGAGAATTTTTCAACATTTAGTGTTTTTCTTACAGACACTCGGCAAAAGAGATTTTTTTTCTGTTCATCGATTCCAAGTCACATATAAGGTCAGAGAAACAGTTTAATATATTTACCATTTGATTGAAACATCGAGTGTCATATTTGCCCCAGGAACAAACTAATAGACTCTATGGCAGGTAGGATGCCCCCTTCCCAAAGATGCCCTCGCTCTGACCTCCCCCCCCAAACCTGTGACTGTGCTGTCACATGGTGAGGGAGAATTAAGGTCTCAGCTGGAGGTCAGTTAGTCCACTTTGAGACAGGGACAGCGTCCTGGGTTATCCAGGTGGACCCTATATGATCACATGGTCCTGATAAGTGAGAGAGGACAGATGGTGTCTGAGCTACATCATGAGGAGACTCTGGGACCATTGCTGGCTGGGGAGGTAGGAAGAGGCCATCTGCCTGAGGAATCCAGGCAGCCTCGAGCAGGTGTAAAAGGTAAGAAAACAGATTCTTCTGTAGGGCCTTGAAGGAACACAGCCCTGCCGACACCTCCATTTCAGCTCACTCAGGTTCATTACTAACGTATGACCTCCAGGATTATAAAATAATAAATCTGGGTTGTTTTTAAGCCACTAAATGTGTAGTAATTTGTTGCAGCTGCAATAAGAAACTAGTACAGAATCTCTACTGTTAAATCACGTAATTAAGTGCTTTGGGCACAAGGGGGCATTAGACTTCCAGATTTATCAAAAATAAAAAAAAAATCTCCAATTTTGATGCTCTAGGCGATGATACCATTTCTTCTAATAAATTTTTAAAAATCATCTCATCACATTTGCATTTAAGTTTTCACCCTTATTGTTGGTAAGTCCCTTAAACTGGCCTTGATGAGTTTTTTATTTGATTTCTGGCAATGATTTTTGGGTGGGTTGCTCAGTTGGTTGGGGCGACGTCCCGTACACCCAAAGGTTGCTGGCGATGTTCCTGGCCAGGGCGCGTACCGAGGTTGTGAGTCTGGTCCTTCCCTGGTAGGGACGCATACGGGAGACAAGCAGTTGTTGTTTCTCTCACATCGATGCTTTTCTCTCTCCCCCTTCCTCTCTCTAAAATCAATAAACATATGCTCGAGTGAGTTTTTTTCCAAACCCGGAATGATGAGCCATAAATGAAAGAAGCCACAGAATATGCGTTGCAAGCATAAGAACTTCCTTTTTTCCCAGGGTCCATCACACGGACAGCAGCCCATAGCAGACACCTAAGAACTAATTGTTAAATAAACGAACATCTCGTGTCCAATCTGCTTATAAAAATTGTCCAGTCTTTTCTCACATTAACCTAAAATTGGGAACTTGAGGAAAATCCTTTTGTCCAAGAGTTTTAAATTTAGCACTATTCACAGAGCATTCATTTGTTTGAATGTGCTTACAATGTATTCTTCTTTGTGCCAGAAATGAAACAGCCATTCCTTGTTCTATATGGCCCTCCCTACCTCCACTCAGATGTGCCCGGTCCTAACGCCACACCCCCGGCTTCCTATTCTCCTCCCAGTGAGTAGGGTGACTTTGGGAGGGTGGGTGTGTGCTCAGGGAACAAGGGACTGGAAGTGAGCTGCTGTGGGATGCAGGGTTTTTAGGTACTCTGTGTGACTTCCTGTACCTGCCCGTGGTCTTGGGTGCTTGGCACCGGCTGTCCCTCTGCCCTGGGGCATTAGCCACCCTCTCTTGGCTCATCCAACACTCTGAGTCAAAGTGAGAAAGTGGCCCCTTTAGAGAGGTTTTCCCAGTTTTCTCTGTCCACAGACACCGTGTAAATTCTGATTCCTCTCTATTCTTGTAGCACTGTATTCTCTCCGTTTTCACGTTGTTTTAGTTAGTTGTGTAAAGAGGCACGAGATTATAAATAACTTCCCCGTAGCCAATGCTGGGAACAAAGTAAATGCTTCTGGAGGCGGATGGCGTCCTGCTGTGCTCAGACTGAAAGTGGATACAGTAACTGTTGCTGACTTCTTAATATTTACATATGGGTGTGTGCACAATTGTTCAACCCAGGAGCAAGAAGGAATCCGGCTCAGCTTTATCATTTGGGTATAATTTCTTTTTACAGACTCTTAGGATAGTAAATATAATGAGGCCTAAAACCAATGCTGTCTATTTTCCTTTAAAAAGATAAGGAAGGAATTTGAATGTGAATTGTAGTGTTTTCAAAGAGAAATAATTGGCCACTTTTTAATTTGATAAAGCTCTTTTTGCTTCAAATGTGGACTCAGGCTTTAAATATTAATAAGCCTCAACCCTTCATGAATTAATTATCACAACTTTCAAACTTCAATTTTTACAAAGCAAATCATAAAAAGCAAAATGGGTTTCCCAAATGATGTCTTCTTCTGGTATTAATTCATATGATTAAATAAAATATTAAGTATATTAAACTGAGTATTAATACTATAACTTAAAGCTCCATATTTCTTGTTGCTGTGTCATTTCAACTATACATTTTTGCATTCAATATAATGGCTATAATGATTTTTTTTTAAGATTTTATTTATTTAGAGAGAGAGAAGGGAGAGACACATTGATGTATGAGAAATACCTCCACTGGTTGCCTCTCGCTGCCCCGAGCTGGGGACCTGGCCCGCAACCCAGGCATGTGCCCTGACTGGGAATTGAACTGGCGACCTTTTGTTTCACAGGCCGGTACTCAGTTCACTGAGCCACACGAACCAGGGCTATAATGACTATTTTTAATCAACTTTCATTTTTATCAAAGTGCTATATTTGAATAGCATAGATGATCAAATATTGCTCAGAGTAATTTTTTACAAAACAGCAGCACCCTCTGTTCACCTTCCTATCCTCGTTATCCACCAAGTAACCAATTTCAACTTTATTAGCTACTTTCTCTGATTTTACTTTCTTCTTTCTAAGTAATATATGTACACAGACGTATATACTGCTGGCCCTTGGAATTCTCTTTGCCTCTCTTGGATCCTCAATCCCATGTACCCCAATATCTCAACGTCCCCCTTCGAAGCAGAGCCCTCGTGTGTGATTGTGTGTGTGCACATCTGAATAGGCTTACCTATTGATTTTCAGTTATAGGTAATAAGGATATTAGCTCATTATATGTCCTCTCTCCCTTCCACTATCTTCTCAATAAAATCATACCTCAAAAAGCTGTCAAATCTATATTCATTGTTTTCAAAGTTTTGACTATGTGTGTGTAGTATGTCATTTACTTGTCAGCCAAGTAGCGTGGTTATATATCCTCTCTTACATAACTTGTTTTTTTCTGGAGTTAATCATTGCCTCGTTTTAAAACATTTTCTTAATTTTCTTTGAACATCTGACTAAATATTCTCACTTCCCCAGCAGCTCTGTAAATTAAATTTGATACAAAACATGTTAGATAATTGAAGCATTATCCAGGGCCTCCTATTACAACCTGGATGGCTCGCTGTGGGCCTCTGGCCCCTCTGCTGGATGGGGACCTCCATTCGCCATCCTCCTGGGAATTCCCTTTGCCTCAGTGGGATCCTCAGCCCCGTGTATCCCAAGAGCTCAGTGTCCTCCTTCAAAGTCGAGCCCTCCTGTGTGTGTGTGTGTGTGTGTGTACACGAGCACATCCTCAAACAGCTTCCTCAGAAAGGAGATGGGGAAGTACCTTTAGACTTCTTGGTTAAAAAGTAGCTTTGTCTTGGAAATTTGAAAGTCTAGCTCCATCATTATCTACCTCCCACTCGGGAAATTTGATGCCATTGTTATTCACAATCTTCTGTTCATCACCTCTCCCCACCCTTCTCTTCCCCCTCACCAAATGTTTTTAGGGGCTTCTCTTTATCTCCAGTGTTTGCAATGTCAAGACAGAGTGTTTTGTTGTTTTTTTTAATAGTTTGTTGGGATTTTTGCTTGTTTTTGTCTTTTATTCTTTGGGCTGGCTAGCCAACAGTCCTTTATGGGAAGTGGCTCATGTTGCTTTAGCTCTTGAAGATTCTCTTATGTTATTTTATTAATATTTTTCCCACCACTCTTTTCTGCTGTTTCTGGAGCTCCTGTTATTTAGCCTTTAAGCCTCCTGCATTGTCAACTAATTCTGTAAGTTTTCTCTTATCGTCCCATGATTTGCCATTTTGCTTTACAATTTGGAATCCCTAACTATTGCATCTACTTTTCTACTGAGTTTTTCATTTCTGCCATTCAAATTTACTTTCCTAGTGTTTTTGTCATTATTCTCTGCATATTCTTTTTAAGTCTGCCATTTTGTTCCTGCTTGAAGGATAATCTGTCCTCTTAATTTTCTGAGAACAGTAATGACTCTTTTCTATTTTTCTTCTCTCCCCACAGTTTGAGTTTCCTCTGAGTTCCTTTATTAAAAAAAAAAAAAAACAGGTTTATTGGGAACATATTTTATATGCCATAAAATCCATGCATTTCAAGTGTCTAATTCACTGTGTTTGGTATATTTACTGAGTCATTCAACCATCACTGCAATTCAGTTCTAGAATCTTCCCATCCCCCAAAAAAGACCCCTTGTGCCCATTTGTGGGTCAACTCCCCATTCCCAGCACTAGCCCCAGTCTGGTCATAATCTGCTTTCTGTCTCTATACATCTGCCTTTCCTAGACATTTTACATAAATAGAGTCATATAATACATGTTCTTCTGCGTCTGATTCCTTTCACGTCATGTGATGTTTTTGAAGGTCATCCCCTTGCACAATGTGTCAGTAGTTCATTCCTCTTCATTGTTGAAGAGCATCCCATTGTGTTGGCTTTGCTCTGTCATTTACCAGTTGACTAGTCATTTGGGTTGTTTATACCTTGGAGAAATTATCAACATATCTTTGTTATTTTAATATCTTATTTTGAGTGAGGTGTCTCACATGAGAGGGTTTTTCCCAAATGTACGACACTCCGGCCATCTGCTCATGTTTAGAAAGGGAGGCCAAGAGAGTTATTTGGAAGATGTCTGTGAGTGTGGTCGGGGTGGGGGGTGGTGAAGTGAGGGCTTTATTATAATTCTCTTGGGACATCTTCATGTCAGTGTTTTGCACCCTTTTCTTTTGGGCTGGTGGAAATTTCCAGAGAACACTCTTCATTGTTTTTGTTTGAGGGTATAATCCTAGCTTCCAGTGTCCCATAGTTGAGAAGAAGGAGAAGGATGAGATGTCACAGATTTTACAACATGAACTTTTACTTGACCCCCATCTCCAACTGTGCCTGGGTCCCCGAGGCGAGAGACCCTATGTCTTATCCTCTACTACTGGGGTGGCTGCAGAAAGCAGAGCAAGAGTTCTGGCGATGCTTCTTAAATAGAAATTCAAACACCCTCTCTAATTTTAGCCCTACCATCATCTGCTCCCCCTCTCCAATTTCCACAGCTACCTGGTGCCACTTTCTGTGCCTTTGGGGTTCCACAGTACAAAGTAGGTTGCCTCTCTGCTGTGCCCACTGCCACTGTGGGATTAGCTTTCCTGGACCCACTAATCCATCTACCACTCTTCCAACTACTTCACAGCATCCAAAATTTTACTGCTATTGTTTTCTTCCCTGGTCTCACTAAGGATGTGCGCTTCTGTAAAAATCCTTTACTCTCATTTTCATCAGGCACAGAGTATTTATTCAACCAGCCATTTTTAATGACAATCTTGATTTAATTCTTAATATGAAAGGAAGCTTTCAATTCCAAATAATTTATGTAAGTGCCTCACCCTCATGGAAGTGCTTCATAACTTCAGTGTGTGCAGTACATAGTGACTTTCTTATACGACACAGAGTGGAAAGATGTGGGGAGGGGAGGAGCTTTACAGTGAGAATCCTGACAATCAGTATCTCAGCCAGGCGATCAAGGTCAACAGCAACAGTGATAGCATATACCTTTGTGATCTGCTCCTACACACCTATAACCTCAGTCTAGTCATGAGGAAAATATTCCAGGAGTGGCCAACCTTTTGGCATGTCTGGGCACACTGGATGAAGAAGAGTTGTCTTGGGCCGCACATTAAATACATTGTGACACATAATCACAAAAAAATCTCATTATGTTTTAAGCGAATTTATGATTTTGTGTCAGGATGCACTCACAGCCATCCTGGGCCACGTGTGGTCCATGGGCCACAGGTTGGACACCACTGCTTAGACAAATCCCAGTTGAAAAAGAACCTGCTAAGTACCTGACTAGTACTTCTCAAAACTGCCAAGGTCATTTCTGAAGGAAAGTCTGGAGAACCGTCACAGCCAGGAGGAGTCTAGGAGAGATGACGAGTAAGTAATGCAGTAACCTGGATGAGACCCTGGAGCCAAAAAAGAACACCAGACAAACACTAAGGAAACCCTAATACCGTATGGACTTCAGTCAGTAGTCCTGTATCAGTACAGTTCATTAACTGTGACAAATGTCTCACACTAGTGGGGAAACTAGGTAGGGGGACTCTATCTTCACAACTTTCTTGTAAATCTTTTAAAGTGTTTATTAAACACTTTGACTGTTTATTGACACCTTTATGTCAAGAGAAATGTGCCAGAAATTATCATTTTACAAATTGGCTCATTTCTACCTCATACTAAAACTATCATCAATCTGTTCTAATTCATGTATTAGAATAGTCTAGTCATTCTCTTTTCCAAATGTTTATTGAACAAATACCATGTTCCAGGACAATATCTGGGGCTGGGGCTACAGAGATGGATAAAACAATTCCTGTTCCACAGGGGTTCACGTTCTGGGAACATGGGCTGCCGCAGAACGCTTCTTGTAGTCTCTTCTCTAGAAACACACCAGCTACAAGGGACATGTTTTGCTCTTCGTATTTTGAATATAAGAAAGAAAATAACAGCTGAGATTCTCCTCTACCTTTTAAAAGCTTTTGTTCAGGAGAGACATGAATCCCCTAGATTTGCATTATCAGTTGTGAAACATGGAAGAACGATTAAGATCCTGGTAGAAAAGGGCGTGTTGACGACAGAGAAACAGAACTTCCTACTTTTTGACATGACGACACACCCCCTCACCAACAACAACATTAAGCAGCGCCTCATCAAGAAGGTCCAGGAAGCTGTTCTGGACAAGTGGGTGAACGACCCTCACCGCATGGACAAGCGCCTGCTGGCCCTCATTTACCTGGCCCACGCCTCC
>VMDR010022431.1:0-16214 GCA_007922815.1 Macrotus californicus | reverse complement strand
CCCCTCCCCCACTTCCACCCTCCCCCTTGGTTATGTCCATGTGTCCTCCATAGTGATTCCTGAAAACCCTTCCCCCCACTATTCCCTCCCCGTTCCCCTCTGGCCATTGTTAGATTGTTCTTAATTTCAATGTCTCTGGTTGTATTTTGTTTGCTGATTTCTTTTGTTGATTATGTTCCAGTTAAAGGTGAGATCATGTCATATTTCTCTCTCACCACCTGGCTTAAAAAATATATATATATTTTATTGATTATGCTATTACAGTTGTCCCACTTTCCCTCCTTTATTCCCCGCCACCCTGCACACCCTCTCCCACCTGCATTCCCCCACTTTAGTTCATGTTCATGGGTCATACATATAAGTTCTTTGGCTTCTACATTTCCTATACTATTCTTAACCTCCCCCTGTCTATTTTCTACCTACCATTTATGCTACTTATTCTCTGTACCTTTTCCCCTCTCTCTTCCCCTCCCATTCCCACTCCCCCATTGATAACCCTCCATGTGATCTCCATTTCTGTGATTCTGTTCCTGTTCTAGTTGTTTGCTTAGTTTGTTTTTGTGGTGTTTTTTTTTTAGGTTTGGTTGTTAATAGCTGTGAGTTTGTTGTCATTTTACTGTTCCTATTTTTTACCTTCTTTTTCTAAGATAAGTCCCTTTAACATTTCATATAATAAGGGCTGGGCGATAATGAACTCCTTTAACTTGATCTTATCTGGAAAGCACTTTATCTGCCCTTCCATTCTAAATGAAACTTTTCTGGATAGGGTAATCTTGGATGTAGGTCCTTGACTTTCATGACTTCAAATACTTCTTTCCAGACCCTTCTCGCCTGTAAGGTTTCTTTTGAGAAATCAGCTGACAGTCTTATGGGCACTCCTTTGTAGGTAAGTGTCTCCTTTTCTCTTGCTGCTTTTAACATTCTCTCTTTATCTTTAATCTTGGCTAATGTAATTATGATGAGCCTTCTTGTGTTCCTCCTTCGGTCCAACTTCTTTGGGACTCTCTGCGCTTCCTGGACTCCCTGGAAGTCTATTTCCTTTGCCAGATTGGGAAAGTTTTCCTTCATTATTTGTTCAAATAAGTTTTCAATTTCTTGGTCTTCCTCTTCTCCTTCTGGCACACCTAGGATTCAGATGTCGGAACATTTAAAAATGTCCTGGAGGTTCGTAAGCCTCTACTCATTTTTTCGAATTCTTGTTTCTTCATTGTGTTCTGGTTGAATGTTTCTTTCTTCCTTCTGGTCCAAATCGTTGATTTGAGTCCCAGTTTCCTTCCTGTCACTGTTGGTTCCCTGTACATTTTCCTTCATTTCACTTAGCATAGCCTTCATTTTTTCATCTAATTTGTGACCATATTCAACCAATTCTGTGAGTGTCCTGATTACCAGTGTTTTGAACTGTGCATCTGATAGGTTGGCTATCTCTTCGTCGCTTAGTTGTATTTTTTCTGGAGCTTTGATCTGTTCTTCATTTGGGCCACTTTTTTGTTTCAGTGCACCTGTTACATAGTAAGGGGTGGAGCCTTAGGTGTTCACCAGGGCCAGGCAACTCACATCGCTGTGTTGTGACGCTGTATGTGGGGGAGATGTCCGAGAGGGAACAATGCCTCTTGCTCTGCTTTCTGCTGGTTTTCAGTCACTTCCCCCATTACCCACAGGCAAATTGGGCCCTTCTGGTACTGATTCCTGGGTGAGTGGGCTTGTGTATGTTCTAGGACCCTGTTGGTCTCTCCAATGAACTCTCCTGTGAGGCTGGGAGTTTCTCCCGCTACTGCCTCAACCCCCACAGGTGTTTTCAGTCAGAAGCTTTGAGGCTTTATTTCCCCGAGCTAGAACTCTGGGTTGTGCAGTGTGTCTCACTCCCCAGTTGTTCCTCCCGCTTATCTGAACGTGAATGTGGGACTGCCCAGTCCACAATCGGCCACCTTGCCAGGTCCACCAGCTGCCGCCTTTCCCGCCCTGTCCTCTCCATCCAGCTCCCTGTGTCCGCCCCTCCTACTGGTCTGGATGAATGTTTCTTCTTTAACTCCTTGGTTGTTGGACTTCCAGACAGTTTGATTTTCTGGCAGTTCTGGTTGTTTTTTTGTTTTTAAATTTGTTGTTGCCCTTCTTTTGGTGGTGTGAGGAGGCATAGTGTGTCTACCTACATCTCCATCTTGGCTGGAAGTTCATTTTGTTTATTAATTAATTTACTCATTTAAAAATATCTGAATGTCTTCTGAATATAAGGGACTCATCCTAGGCCCCCGCTCCAGTGGACAGAGTTTAGTTGATGCCAGCAGGATTCAAGCATGAGGTACCAGCAATGCAGAGGCCCCACCTGCCTTAAGCTGCTGTAGTTCTTTCAATCAACGCCACACATCTCATAGCCAATTGGGCATCGTGACCTTATTTCGACTGCTATGCATTACAATAGCATTTTCTTCATTCTATTTTTCTACTTCATTAATCATTTATTGTTTTGCACTTCCTGAAATAGTGATCTCTGCTTTTTCTATACTACTCCTTTCAAAGTTATTATAAATAATTTCAGCATTCACCATTAAAATGACTATTTCTATTAAGTCACCAATGCCCTAAAACTTGCCAGATCTAATGGATGCCATCTATAGCATATGACAATGTGAGCACCCTCTTCTTTTTTTGAAATTTCATTTCTTATTTTTTTTCCAAATTGTCATGATTTTTGTCTGAGTTTTCAAGATAAGTATTTTAACTTTCTTTCTTAGACTCCTGTATTTTTACATTTCCTTTGCTTACCCATTAAAAGTTGGAGTTCCCCCAATATTCTGTGCCCAGTTCTATCTTTCACTGTGTCGCTCTCTCTTTTTTCAGCATCTATCTCCTATAGCAACCTTAGTTACTCACACATCTTCAAGTGGTTATTTAATTACCAAGGAACCAATCCAGTTTGTGTTAGGTGGAGCCCTTCTGTATAAGACTAGTAAACCTGGCAAACCCCTGTCAGAGGATTTCTCTATTCCCTAAAAAATGCCCCAGCTATGATGTTGCTCAATGACCTTAGTGGTAATTCCTTATTCACAGCAGTTTAACCCTGAGTTTGTTAATTAGTAGATTTTTAAATAATGTCAACTTAAAGAAATCCACTCAGGTCTTATTTTATTTCTCTTTGCTGTAAGTATTGATTGTTTCTATACAATACAATAGCTTAATAATATAGCCATTCTAATTCACAAGCACTTTCAGCCCTCACCTTCAATCTTGAAGCAAAAAATATATTAGAACTTCTAAGCTCCTTCACATCTCAAGTTGCCTCTTCCCTCTGATGAGAGTACTGTCACCTCAATGTGTCTACTGCCCTTCAGGGGCCACCGCATTTCTCAAGGTCTTTACTGTCACGTCCCCTATAGATTCTTTGTGGCCCACATTCTGCTCACCTGATCTTATTTCCACAAAACTGTGCTCTCAAGTGTTTCTAGGAACTAAGATCCAGCATTAGTGAAAATAACATATACCTCCCTGGGAAACTGTCTTTCTACAAGGGGTTCTGGAAGCGAGCAGGCTGCCATGCACCTGCCTGAGTTTGTATATGTGTCTTAAAAATATCTCCCTTCCTCTTCCTGATATTTAATCTTCATCCTAAGTTTATTATGCCAGATACTGTACCAACAATAACAGGAAGATGTATAAAACATTCACAGCTTTCAAGGGTTCCAAGTTTAGAGAGACAAGTAGAAAGACTATGAGATGGCCCTGAGGTCCAAGCTATGAGGAACATGAACAAAAGATCAAAATCACATAACACACAGTTCATTGCTTACAAAGTCATCCTCTGAGACTATCTCCTCCTAAAAGCAATCTGCATCATCTTTGTGTCACTGATATCTTGCAAAATTCTGGGCCCAAAATAGACAATACATATTTCCTGACTTCCTGATACTGAATGAGTGAATGGATATAGATGGAATGGTTGGCCTGTAGCAGGCCCAGGGAGCAGACATGTGGATGTCTTTCCTTCCCAGGGTCCCTTGTGGCCCTGTGCAGGGAGATCCCAGAACCCCAAGGCAATGAGTGTGAGAAGAGTCACTCATCCCCGGTTGTGAAAGTGACTGCTCTGCATACATGGGCTATGCCTCACTCCTGGGAAGACACTGGGCCCAGGATAAAAGGGCTTCAGTGCTGAGCTCCTCAGTCTCCTGCTCTGACAGTGACAGTTCCTGCCTCCGCCACAGACCAAGTGAGTGCTTGCAAAGGAGACTGCAAGGGGACAGGAGTGTGAGGAGGAAGGGGCAGAAGAAAGCAGGGCAGGAGGAAGGAGTCACTGGGGGGTGGATGCGGGGACAGTGTGAGGGATTCTGTAACCTGCAGGAGTGCCTAGCTTCTCTCTGTAAAGTCTTTCAGTTCATCCTCTCCTGACTTTTCTTGGTCAAGCAAGTACCTGGTGAGAAGGAGTCCATGGGGGCTGGGAATGTTGTAGGTTCAGGAGAAGAGGGCAATAGGAAGACCTGCAGAGTAGCCCGTGGCAAAGAGGAAGAGAGGAAGAAGGAGCAGCAGACACAGGGTTGAACTGCAAAGGTTTGGGCTGTAATGGTCCTTCCCTCTCATCCTCTTTCAATAAACGTACTCGGAGATGATGAGTATCCACCAGAAATGTTTGAGAATAACAGATTCATCACGGGAAAGATTTTGAATTAAGGCCTGCAATGTTTCCAAGTGATGGGGAAGCCTCAGACAGGGGCTGACTTTAAGGTCCATGTTGGAAGATAGACTTGAAAACAACAAAAAACAAGAGAGAGCTTTGGTGCAGTCAGGTGCACTTCTATCAGTTTCCAGATTTCGTTTATAGATCTTGTTCACAAAGCAGCTTGTCTTGGGTAAGGAGTCAATGAAATCCAGGGAAAGGGACACATCTATTTGTGACTTATGTGATGATAAATTTTTATTTTCTCCCTAGGTTTGCTGACTTCCTGTCTAAAATGTCCTACCAGCAAAGCCAGCAGCAGTGCCAGCCTCCTTCCAAGTGTCCTATCCCTAAATGTACTCCCAAGTGCCCACCTAAGTACCCGCTCCCAGGCCCAGCCCTATGTCCACCTCCAGCCTCATCCTGCTGTGGCCCCAGCTCTGGGGGCTGCTGTGATTCCAGCTCTGGGGGTGGTGGCTGCTGCCTGAGTCACCACAGGCGCCACAGACCCCACTGCTACAGACATCACAACTCTGACTGCTGTGGCAGTGGCAGTGACCAGCAGTCTGGGGGCTCTGGCTGCTGCTCCGGGGACTTCTGCTGACTTCAACCTTGAGGACTTACCACAGCAGAACGGGAAGAACCAAAGTGCAGAAGACCCTCCCCCTGCAGCCTGCTGTTCCTCCTTCCTCTTTTTCTGTCTTCTGTGTCCTGCAGTCAGAGCTACTGAAATCTTATAATGGGACCTTCTGCTTTTTCCTAAATATTTGTGCCCCCCTCTTCTTCTAGTTATAAAATAAAAAAAGTCTTTCCTTGAGCCTACCTGCCTCTTGCTTGTTTTGTCAGCAGCACTCCCACAGATCATGTTAGCAAGTGGATCCTTGTGCTGCTGGGGGACAGAAGCCTGCTCAGAAGTGTGGGTCAGCTGGCCAGTGTGCACTCACAGGCTCCTGCTAGAAAGACCTCTGTTGACCTATCCTGCATGCAGACAGGACCACTCTAGGTTTCCAGCTGTGGGTTGAGGATGTTCATCTCTGCAGGTACAATTGAGTTTTCTCCAAATTTACTCTACTCTATTTTTTATTAATAATTACAATAATAATGTTTCAAACTGCTAATATTAAGTGATCAGTTAAAAAGTACTAGTACTGTACCCAACAACAAAAACCTGGAAGCAAGCCAAATGCTCTTTTACTGGAAAGTGGGTGAGACATTGTTAGACATTTACACAGGGACTGGGATTCAAAGTTCCAAACAATGGGCTGAAGCCTCACACCAGGCACCAATAAGTGGAAGCACCTCCCAGAACCTTACATGCAGCAAGATACTCTTTTGTAAGTTAAAAGACAGTAAAATATATACTTTTGGCCATTGTACATATGTTTGGAAATAAAGTACATAAGTGGAAAATGATATGGATAAAAACTTCTTTTTGGATAATAAGTAGTTTGGGTAGGAAAGAGCAGAGTGCAGTGTGCAGAGTAGGAACACATGGTTAGAGGTAGGGTGGATATTGTCAACATCTTAGATCTCATTTCAGTGCATTCTCGGTTCTGTTTATGGTAGTAAAATGTATAAATAAATTAGTTACTGAACAGATAGACAGATGAACAAAATAAATAGTTAAGTGGGTCACGCATGGAAAAATGATGAGACTGTGTCATGGTCCAAGAATTCTGGTTTCTCCCATTGTTCTGGTCTTCTTTTTGTGTGTCATATTCATAACTTCTATAATCTCATTTGATTCTCACAGCTCTTTAAATATATGATTTTGATTCCCATTAATTTTATAAATAAGAAAAATTGAGGTTTGGTTAAGTGAACAAACTTGCCCACATTTACACAGTAAGAACAAGCCAGACTCCTGCCAGTATCTGAGACTTTTACTGCCTGGTCTCCTTTCCTCTCCTCCCTGATGGGCAATCTTATCTACTCCTGTGACATCAGTTACCATCGTCATGCCAATGTTTAGGAAGCTTTTCCTAGAGTGTCCTTCATTGGCCCCAAAATCTAAAATAGCCCCCTTGTCATTTAAAACTCACCAAACATATCACTCTGCTTTATTTTCATTTTCCTAAATCACCAGCAAATGGTTTCTTATTTATTTACCTTATTTGTGTGTCTTTTTCTTCCCACTTAAATGTGAACTTCACAAGATTATAAACCTTGTTATCTTGCCTGATGTCATCTCTTTAGTATCTAGAATAGAATATTGTTGTTGCATGGAAAATATTTTCTGACTACATAGCTCTCAGGTCAACAATTAAAGTCTGCTTGCATTTTCTGAGCCTCAGATTGATTCATTTAGCTGCCTTTCAGATTTCACCAATCAACAGCTCCATTCTCATCTTAAATTCAAAGTTAAAAAATAATTCTCTAGCTTTTCATTCATTAAACCACCTCTCTGTTAATTTTCAACTTGGTGAATAGCATCTTTATCTGTACGGTTCAGAAATTGAAGACATTTTGCTTTCTTCTGTCTCTTGTAATCCCATCCCTCCATCTCTTGGGTGTTCATTGGCTAATGAAAAAGCTAAAGTGTCATTAAGATAAATGATACTCAGGCAAATGTCTAAGAATATATTTTATAAAATACAATTTCAGTTTAAATAGATCATTTGTTTCATTGCATTATTGAGAATAATCTTCTTTGTGAGGTATATGCATTACAGACATGTATCATCTCAATGAAGTTCTAGTTTGTGTCTTTGAGTTTTTAATCTTTCTGTTCTTGTGTTCTGTTCTGTCAAAAAACTAACATAAGCACATATCATAGGCTTGTTGTGAAGATTAGATGAGTTAATATGTGTAAATAAATGGCTTAGGACAGGAAAATTACTTTTTGTTCTCATGTGACATAAAACCCTCAGAAACACACTTATTTGACAGGGTGCAATTCTTTCACCATCATCATCATCAAACTTACCTTCATATTAACGTCAGCATCATCACCATGAAATAGCCACTTTCATCAATGATATCAGTCCTTTGAACCAACCTCTATAACTAACCTCCATAACTAACTCAACCCACATCATCCACAGCTTTGCTGAATATATAAAGATAAAGCCTGTGCAATCAATTCTACACATTTCACACTCAGTTGAATACTGCCTTAACAAATATCAAAGTTTTGTTTTGGTAAATCTCAAAAGGTGGTGATTTTCTTAACTGTTGTTTCTAATTCCTTATAAAGTTGTCTTTCACTTCTCAATTATTTATGACTTTATTAAGCTCCTTTAATAGTAGAAAAATTAAATGATGACTTCTGCTCTCACATTTCCTCTGAAATCAGTTTTTCAGAGGTCACTATTGATTTCCTAGCAGACAAATGGAGGGGCTCACTGGAGCATTTGACAATGATGATTATCTTTTTCTTAGAACTCCCTTTGCTGGAGTAATAATAACTTTTGAAAAGTATTTTTTTCTTTCTTAGGTTGATACTGACCACTCCTATGCAATGCCCATTCTATTTTTTCATCTGCTATGCATCAGTGACATGTTGGTACTCCAGTTCTCTTTGGTCCTGATGACCATGATGAACTATCCTTGCCATAGCATCACTAGGTACCATGTTTCTCTCTGGTCTGAGTTACATGCCCTCCCCTGAGCTCCAATAGCACCCAGGGCTTATGTCTAACAACAAAGTCACAAATTTCCTCATCTGTCTTCCACAGTGACTGTGACAGCCTTCAAGTCAGGGATAAGTATTTCAAGTACTTAGTAGGGTGTCCATACCAGTGTAGAACACAGCACATATGAGCCTAATTAAGTCTCCTTGCCTCTAATTTGAGATGTGGTAATAACTCGAGAATATGTATTTCACATATCTAAATATTTCCTACCCTCATACTTTTCTTAAAAGCAAAGTTCAATGGAGTCTCCCATGACTAAATGGCAGTATTTGTTATTTTTCTATCGCCCTCACAGTCCAAGCTCCCATAGTATCTCATTGTACTGACTCTGCCATGTCCTACAATCCCCTAGGCTGTCCCCTGGTCTTTGCTTTGCTATTCCTTGGGTCTCCTCTTTTAGTCAGTGACCTGAGTTTCACCCCCTTTCCTGCACTGTTTATACCCTCCCCCACACACAAACACACTCCATCTGAATTGTATTCCCTTGGCCTGTGCTCTCATTGTGTGATTCTAAGCCATGTCACATTTGACCCAGTGTGTTTCCTCGTCCAGGTACTTCTAGAGTCCCCCAAATGGACTGAGACTGAGTCTCAAGCCTCTGCCATGCGTACTGAAATGCAGCCTCTTTGTCATTCTTTAGTCAGAATCATGAACTCATTTCTTCTTACATGCCTGTTCTGTTTATGGAACTCCAGGAAAAGTAGAGATGAATAAAATCCAGTACAAATTCTGTTCTCAGCAGACTCTCCCTCTGGAAAGGTAGACAGACATGGAAATGGCCATGACACTGTTGTAAGCCAAGAGCTGTTGGGGCTATACATGGGTCATGGGATCTTTGTACAGCAGATTGTAAATTGATTTATAATGCATTGTGTACATATACGTCCTCAAGGAAACCCAGCTGGTCTTTATGAAAATTATCTCTTGCAAAATTCCCAGCCCAAGGTAGACAATACATATTTCCTAACTTACTAAATGAGTGGATGGATGTAGATGGAATGGTTGGCCTGTAGCAGGCCTGGGGAGCAGACATGTGGATGTCTCTCCTTCCCAGGGTCCCTTGTGGCCCTGTGCAGGGAGATCCCAGAACCCCAAGGCAATGAGTGTGAGAAGAGTCACCTCATCCCTGGTTATGAAAGTGACTGCTCTGCATACATGGGCTATGCCTCACTCCTGGGAAGACACTGGGCCCAGGATAAAAGGGCTTCAGTGCTGAGCTCCTCAGTCTCCTGCTCTGACAGTGACAGTTCCTGCCTCCGCCACAGACCAAGTGAGTGCTTGCAAAGGAGGCTCCACAGACAGGGGTGCAAGAAGGGAGGGACAAAAGAGGGCAAGGAGAAGGAAGAAGTCATTCGAGGTGGAAGATGTGAAGGGTCCTGCAACCCTTGCAGGTCTTGGTTCTAAGTGTCATCATGTTCTAATTTATTCTTTGGAAAACAAATGTCCTTGGATATGTCTTATCCATCTGACATCTTTGAGATTAAGGGTTAAAACTGAATATATTACATTGTGTCCTTTGGGGACAAGAAGGTTTATGTCATGGTGACTTTTGAACCCATGTAAGGAGATGATCAACACATATGGAAGCAAAGTAGAATAGGAGAGAGAATATTTGTTAAAGCTTGCTCTCCTCCATAGCAGTTTCCAAGTGTCATTGTAGGGTCTGGTTCATGAACCAGCTAGTTGTAGAAAGGAGGCTTCTATAAAAGCCGGAGGAGACAAAAGATAATGAATCCTTGAAATTTTGCACTGATTTCTTTTTTGTTTCTCTCAGGTTAACTGAGCTTCTCCTGAGATGTCCTGCCAGCAGAACCAGCAGCAGTGCCAGCCCCCCCCAAGTGCACCCCCAAGGGCCCTCCCCAATGCCCATCCCAGTGCCCAGCTCCATGTCCCCCTCCAGTCTCTTCCTGCTGTGGTTCTAGCTCTGGGGGTGGTGGCTGCTGTCTGAGCAACCACAGGCCCCATCTCTTCCACCGGCACCGACACCAGAGCCCTGACTGCTGTGAGTGTGAGCCCTCTGGGGGCTCTGGCTGCTGCCATGGCTCTGGAGGCTGCTGCTGAGCTGGGTGGGTGTTGCCCACAGAAGAGAAGCAATGGGAAGATGCAAGGAATATGGACCCACTTCTCTGAACTTTCCCTCACTTTACATCCTTTCTTCTGTTCTTGAGTTTGAGATGCCAAAAAAATGAGGTCTCTTACAGAGCTCTTTGCAACTCCCTGGTTCCAAACCCCACACGCCCCTCCATGGAAATCATTACTCCCTAAATTCCACCATGAGAAAAATGAAGTTTCTTCTTCCAGCAGCCCTCCTCCTTGCTCTTGATCTCTCACCCACACAGCACCATCTTCCTGCACCCCTTCCCCTCCCCTGTGAATCAATGTTTCCCTGGGCAGTATTGCCCAATTCAGGTTCTAAACACACCAGGGAACACGCTGCTTTGTGCAGACAATCCCCAGGACAGAGACCCAGAGAAAGTCCAGTGATCTCATTCTTTAATCTGGAAAAGGGGCTTCTTCTCTTCCTGTCAGTTCCAGGGTTGAGGACTAGAAATGCCACACATGTACTGGGGCATTGGCTCTTATGCCTGCTGTAATTCATAATAAAGAATACACCTAATATTGATCGTGTTTTATTTTTATAACATCCTTTGATGGGTACATAGGAAAGACACAACAAATAGCACTGAGACATGAAGATATAGGGATTTGAAGAGGCCCCATGGAGAGTCCAAACAAGAGCAGAGACCAGAACATGAAGCCCCAGTCTCTTATTCTTTTAATTATTTCTAAAGTCACTGATCAGGCCTATGTACTCCAAATTATTTGGCTCACTGGAGACTGTTTCAGAAATTATTATTTTACCATTAGGTGAGCATCACAATATAATAAAATAACTATAATGTTAAGCAATAATAATATAATGATGACAATAATGACTATTGCCTTTATTGAAGTCCTGTTCATGGCCTGACTCTTCACATACCTTATTTAACTTTTATAACAACCTATGAGGTTGACTACTTACATTTACATGTGATGAAACTAACCAAGGCTCAGAGAGAGTAAGCAACTTGCTCAGTCAGAGCCATGGGATAAGCCAAATCCTGTGCTTCTCCAAAGACCCTGCTCTTCCCATGGTCACTCAGCCTCCTAACTGTGGGTTTTACTTCTTGAGATCAAATAAAATAAAGTGTCTTACAGTGCCTAAAACTAGTATAAGGTCAACAATCCACTTGGTAAGTTAAGATAAATAGTCTCCACACCTGTGTTCCTGCTTCTGCTCCAGCTCCATGCATACCATCCTTCACAGGGCACCCAGAGTCTGATCCCGTCACACCTCCACTTAAAATATTTGCCAATGACCTGAGGATGTAGCAGGGCTGGCCCTTCCTCTTGCTTCACGGTATGCTTTCAGTTCTAGGAATGCACCACAAAGTTCCCTGGTGCTCATGCTCTCCCTTCATACATCCTCTTCCCTTGTTTAGCATGCTCTTCACACCCCTTTGCTCCTACTTATCCTTTAGATCTCAGCCCCATGTTCACTTTTTTGGAAAAGCCTTTTCTGCTCTCCCTGGCCAGGCCAGCTCTCCCGCATCAGAGCATTCCCAGCCCTAGGCAGATCTCATTACTCTGTGGACCTCTACTGCCACATGCTAATCAGGGATATCATTGGCTATTTATCTGTATGGCCTTTGGATTGTTTGTCTTCTTCACTTGAGAAAAAGCTCCCTAAGAACAGAGGCTACATTTACATTTATTTATTCGTTTATCTTATTATTGTGTCCCTAGGATATAGCATAATGCTTCATACACAGTAAATACCCAGTATCTGAATAATAAATGCATGCACCAGAGAATGAATGAATCAGCATCAGCATCATCACCTCCATTCCTTCAAAGTATATTAGTAGCAAAATACCTTTCTTAATTGCTCCATCCCCTCAGGACATACATATACTAAAATATTTTTATAGTCTACCTGAAATAGAAATTCAACTGGAAATCCTGTATTTTTACTTGTTAAATCTGGCAACACTACCCTAGACACATGTGGGCCACCTAATTTCATGTTTGGAGGCTCACAGTCCTGTCTCCCACTGATCTATGTGTGCAGCTTTTTCTCCTGAATGAAAAGGAAAATCTTTGGAAGGCTCTTCCTCCAAGTGCCTCTTTTATTATCCTCCTACTCTGTGAGTGCATCTCTCAGAGCCCTTTGTCACCCTGCATTGCACGTGTCTGTTTAAGGGATTTCTTACTTGACTGTAAGCTCCTTGAGGGCGGAGGATGTGAGTAGGTGCTCAGAGAGTGTTTGTTGAGTGAATGGATGATGATGGTTCTTAACCCAATTCTAGGAATGATAGGTGATCTGTAAGTTCTTGTTGAGTGAACTGGATTTAGTAAGCTCCATTTCCTGAACTAAGACCTTATCCATTTAGCATAGAGTGTTTGAGATAAAGACTATTAATAGGGGAAATATAAAAGGGGTAGTTATCACCAAGAGGAAAACACTATTTCCCTGGATTACAGGTTGACTTTCAATGAACAGGTTTTTCTGTGTTATTTGGGCAAAGATGTCTGACTGAGGCTGAAGCAGAGGCTGATCCCTAGGTACATGTATATCAATATCACAATATGTATATGTATATATACACACAGGCAAATACATGTATCATCTTCAGTGAGATATAACTCATATATCATACACTTCATCCATTTAAAGTGTACAATTTAATGTTTTTAGTATAGTCACAGAGCTGTGAATAATCTAATTTTAGAATATTTTCATCACCCCAGAACAAAATTCTATGGCCATTAGCAGTCACATCTTATTCCCCTGACTCCTAATTTCTGTCTCTACAGATTTGCTTATTCTGGACGTTTCCTATAAATGGAATCATAAAGAATGTGGTCTTTTGTGCCTGGCTCCTTTCACTTAGCATAGTGTTTTCCAGGTTCATGCATGTTGTAGCATGTGTCAAGTCAGAATGCCATTCCTTTAATATACACATATGTTTATTCATTCATCACCTGATAGACACTTCGGTTGTTTTTGCATTGTGGCTATTGTGAATAATGCTACAATAAAATATTCACGTACACATTTTTGTGTGGATATTTTTATTTTGCCTGGTAGAATTTTCATTTTGCTAAGAGGGGAATTGATGGATCATACTGTTGTCCACAGTGGCTGTACCATGTACATTTTCACCAGCAATGCAGAAGATTCCAATTTCTCCATATTCTCCCTAATACTTGTTACTACTTACCTTTGTTTATTACAGGCATGCTAGTGAGCATGAAGTGATATGTCACTGTGGTTTTGACTTGCCTTTTCTTAATGACTAGTGATATTGATCATCTTTTCATGTGCTTATTGGCCATTTGTGTATCTTCTTTGCAAACATGTCTATTCGGATCCATGGTCCATTTTTAAATTGTGATGTCTTTTTTATTATTGAGTTGTAAATGTTCTTTATGTATTATAGATACAAGCCTTTTTTCATATACATAAGTTGCAAATACTTTCTCCAATTCTGTGGGTCATCTTTTCACTTTCTTAATGGTTTCATTTGTAACACAAAGGTTTTTAATTTTTCTGAAGCCCAATTTATCTCTTTTTTGTTGTTGCTTGTGCTTTTGGTGTTGTATATAAGAAGCCATTGCCTAACCCAACACCATAAAGATTTACTCCTGTGTTTTTTCCTAAGAATTTTATGGTTTTAGCTATTATGTTTATGTTTTGGTCTATTTTGAATTAATTTTTGTGTGTGGTATGAAGAATCATATATTTTATCTTAATTTCACCCATATTTTAATGAACAATCTATTTAATCTTACTGTACAAATTTATCTTCTCATCCTTCTACATACATATCTAATGCTGACACTGTCTATTGTCATTGCTTTGTATCTATTTATCTATTTTTTCATTGTTCTGCCTCAATCTGTAGTTTGACCTCTTTCTCTTTCTCTCTTTTTCTAATTCTACTTCTATTTTTAACATTAGGATGAGAAATAACTTCAGAATTTATCTAGTCAAACTGAGGCCCAGAGAATTTATATAATTTTACTGGAGGTCATGCAACTCTTTATGTTAATAAAAGATAATTAAATAAGTAAATTAATATTATAATAATAAATTAACCTCAAGATTAAATTTAGGCAAAATATATATAAGATATCAAGTCTCTAAACTAGAAAGTAGTTTATCTTTGAAATCCATAGCAAACAAATAATTTAAACATAAAAGTTCAACATATATTTTTACTTTCAATTTAATAAAGGAATCCCATCTTTCTAGCTATCTTGTGACTATGGAAGTCTTATATCTTATCAGAGAAGCAAATCTTTTAATTGGCCCCCAGGGCTTATTGCTAGACTTATTTACATAATGCATTCAATAAACATTTAATGGGCACTTTCTATGAACCTGCTAGGCACCATCTTCTGCCATCAAAATTCTCATCGCCTTGTGAAGAAACCAGACACATCAGCAAAGAAACGCAGTATTTGTAGGTCCTATAAAAGAAGATTGTTGGGGACCCAAAGGTAATCCATTTTACCTGGGATAACTGTGTGTGTAGAGCCAGGTAAGACTGATAGAGACAATGGTGTTTGAGCTAAATATGATATTTAGCTCAATATTTATATAAGAAATATTAGTAGATGTTTGGCATACATGGAGAATAGAGGTGGATGGGGAGAGAGGGAGCAGGAGAGAGTATTCTGAGCAGAGGAAAATATTCTGGGAAAAGGCAGTAAAATGAAACACCAGACTACATTAGGAGTGACTGTGAGGAGTTAAGATGTAGCTAAAGACTTCTCAGTAATCAAAAAAGATCAGTGTTTGAGTATCTTTGCCAATGAGTCCCCTTTACTGTGCTCTAAATCATTAGCTATTGATAACCCAGTGATGTTATATTGGTAACATTCTATGAAGCTGAGGATCTGATTAAGCAGGACTTTCCATTTGCCACTGTGACAATTGAGAGCTTACTATGACTTTAAAAAAGTAGTTGGCTGTAAATGAACAATAACAAAGTAATAAAATCTTTTAAAAAAAAATAAAAAAGTAGTTGGTTTAGTTCCTCACTTGATTTAGAATATTATTGCTTGATGGTATGAGTGTTACAAGATAGGAAGTCTTTCAGAAGTCCCAGATTCTCTCTACAACTGAGTACAACTTGCCTAGCCTAGCTTATCCTAGCAATATATATATTGCTATATATATATTTCTATTTAACTGAGGCAATATTATCAAATTTGCAAAATGTTTAAAAGACTTAAAGTAGATAAAGCTCTATTTTGTGTCATTGCATGTTCTGTTTAGTATTAGCATTTCTTTGTTCTCCCTAACACAACCTTTAGGTGTCCTTGTTTCTTAATTTATTAAACAGCCATGCAGTGACAATCTATGATGCTATTTCATGCCATTACCTTTACTCTAGTTGACACATAGGTACTCTGTGGTTTAAATATACATCAGGTCTATTGAAGCTGGGCACAGGGAAAAACAGCCCATGGTACTCTGTGGCAAGGTAAAAAAAACCCTGAGTACTTCAATTCTTGAGGGCGGAGATCATAAGATACTTTAAGATACATAAGAGACTTTATATGGAAAGATTTTAAAAAACCCTCAGATGACAAATATCACTTCCCTTTCAGGGATGAGATTCGATTCCTTTGGCTATTATAGTGATGTGAGGGAGACTAAAAGGAAAAGAAGACCGTGAAATGATTCAAACGAAGGAGAGTCTTACTGAATCTGTTGAAAACATACATCTTTGCAAACAGGGTAAATGTTGATGACCTAGCTCTCATGATCAAGACATCACTAAGACACTAGTAAATTCTTTTAAGGTTCAGCAAGCAGGACCCCAAAGGATCATAAATCCTGGAAAAGGTCTCAGAGTATAACAAAACATAGAGTGCATCTC
>VMDR010022430.1:0-16211 GCA_007922815.1 Macrotus californicus | reverse complement strand
TGACCAGAAACTCTATTATTCTTTGCTCCTGCTCAGATCCCTCTGATATTCTACGATCCTTTCTAGGATTCCTTTTCTGGACATTGCCCATGCCCACTGCACTTCTTCCTGCCTGGACTCTCTTTGGCTGTGTCACTCGGGGAGGTTTAGCGGTGATCACTGCACAAATCTGACATCTGTCCTGAACATTAGACCCAGAGTCCGTTTCCTGAAGTGCATTACCAACTGACTGTTTTGTGTATTCTCAAACATAACTTGCCCCCCAGCCTTTCTTCTTCTGGGGCAGAATTTGACACCATCCTCCCGTTTTCTGAGCCAGAAGTGCAGCAGTCATATTGGCCTCCTGCCTCCTCGAACATTCCATGTTCAAGATCAATCACAGTGTCGTGAATCTGCCTCCTTCTCTCCCCCACTGCTCCTCTTCTAGCTCAGTCCCTAGCTTTTGTCTACTGGACCTGGCAGTAGTCTCCTCACTGTTCTCTAGTCTCTGTTCTTCACTCCTCAAAATCATCAAAAAATCTGTTCAAGAAGGTGAACCTCTGAAGCTTTCAGCTGGGAATTCCCAGAGGTTTCTTGTCATGTACACTGTGCAGGGCAAAGTCAATGCCTGGCGTGACTTTCAAGGTGTCTGTGACTCACTATTAACCCTTCTTTCAAACCCTATCCTTGTTACTTCCTACCTCATGCTTTGGTGGTAATGAATGGTCACACACACGGCTGTTCCGTCCCTCTGATAGAAATGTCCTCCCCACCTTTTTCCTTGCTAACTCCCCTTCCTGTCTGTAGACTTAGCTTCAGTGTTAGATTCTCCAAGAAGCTTCCCTTAAATCCAACATTGGGCTAAATCATCCAGTTCTCCTCTGTGCTTGCCATTGGGTGTTGCAAGAATCTGTGTGTTTCCCATCCTGACTACCAGCTTGTCTCGGAACAATTGTGTTCTCATTGGCCGCCACACAGAGCAGATCCTCAACAGATGCCTGTGAAGGAAAATGGGCCTGTTTTGTCCGTTCCCTCATCCCGTCAACTGCTCAGGGCTACAGACATGAGTTTTAGTCATCACAAATCTTACTCCAAGGTTTGCTCCAGAAGGGTTCTCCAAGTAGGCGTGACTAAGTGAGAGGTAAGAAGTGACAGGGGTTACAACTGAAGGCTGGACTGGCGTTTTCATAAAGCAGATGTCCATGAGAAAGGTCTCAAACCTCACAGATATGTTTCCTATCTTGGTGCTTAGTAACTAACACCTGACCAGCTAAAAGACACACCATAGGATCTAGTTGTGAGCTCTCTCTCTACACTGGCATCCACAGACTCACAAATGTCCGATAGAACTTATAGGATTTAAGTAAAGAAATGGAATTGTAAGAATAAATATTGGTAATGAGAGAACATAAAGGTGTTTATAAAGTCTGGAAACAAAGTATCATTTTATTTTTTGTTACAGATTGAAGATGTCCTTTATGACCCTGTGTGTGGATTCACCTGTTTGCACACTTTAACACTCACTCTGTTTGCTTACAGAGAACTCATCAAAGCTCTTTGTAGTATATATCAGTGTCATTGAGAGTAACTGAAACTTTGATTCACATTATAAAACTGGACTCGTAACACTACAAAATCAGCAACATATGGTTTTGACAAACGCCATATAAAAAATGTGGACGTTTGATTTTTATCATGGCACCCAAGCCCCCAAAATAAGGGAAGAAAGCTCTGTGCATCTCAGCAGCTCTTCTTGCTTCTATGGCATGCGCATTACACACGGTTTGGAGGTAGCTCTCCAAAATATTAGCTGAAAGCTTCCTCGGAAAGCAAATCTTTCCCACATCCTTCCCTGCAGTTCCTCTTTAAGAGGTGTCAGCATGGCTGGGAGAATGAAGTGGCCGCACATTGTTCTGTAGTGCTATTATGTGCTTAACATTTCCATAACAAAAGTGCCACTCGACTTCTCCCCGATTAATGCAGCTCGAGGGCTCTTGTCGTCCTTTAATAAAACATTGTTGAAATCATTTATTTAGAGCCCCTGGTTACTAGTGGGAGAATGACCATCTTTGTGCCAAAATATAGTGTATACAGTCCACTATTTTGTAGTAGATCATTCTGTGATTTAAGAAATTGATTAAATGGATGCCTTAGAAGGTATTTATGCTAATAGCACATTACTTATGTCATTCAGATAGTCAAGGGTGAACCTTTTCAACTGTCCAGCAAAGGCAAGCCCTCATACAGAATACAGTAACATCCAACTTTACTTAACGCGCAAGGCCACAAGACCCACTGGGAACCCAAGCATTTGTAACATGGCGTTTCTCAACAGCCTTGCTTTGGGAGAAACCTGGTCAGCTGACAAGTATGTCTGATGTTCCTTGGTATAAGAGGTCAAAACCAAATAAAGCCTGCTCTTCTTTTGATAGGCTTGAAAGGGTTATATGAGGTTATGTTGGAGAACTTCCACAGTTGAACCCACTAAGTAGGCTACTAATGCAAAGCCAAAGTTTAAAGTAGAAAGATTTTCAAATGCAGTGTTTGACGGCTCTGAAAGTTCTCGTGGCCTTTTCCTCCTTTTTTTAGTCTATACTACATCACAGGGCTGGGATGGAGTGGGGTGTGAGTGCAAGGAGTGGGGAGGAAGGGACTCCCACTGAGTACTGTGTCTCTTGACTCCAAAGGGGAGAGACTCCTGGTTCTGAGTCTGGTCTTCCCCATGCAGACCCTATTGGGAGTGCTGCAGTACACCCCAGACCTGTCAAAGCGTGGTGGCCCCTTTAGTTTGTGGCAGTGGATGTCAGGAGCTGCTTCCTTGCTTTTGGACATTTGTAGGGGCCCTGTCTAAGCAAAGGGAGGTCCTGCTACTTAGTACAAGAATTTAGTTCCCTCCAGCCATCTTTCCCCTTCACTTATGAACATTGCCCATATACATCACTATATATAGTTAAAAATAAACAAGAGATCTTATGTCTATTGCGGTCATATACAAAAGCATTGCTATGTGCTTGGGTGAAAAGTGAAGGCTGAACTTCCTTCTATGTACTGTATAGTCACTGTCAGTTCAATGAACTGCCTCCTTGTTCTCCACCATTGTCCCCCACTCCCTTAAACATTTGTCACTGAAGTGCCTCCAAAGACAAATAAACTGTCACTGAGAAGGCAAACCCGCTAACTGGGAAAATGAGGATGACCGCGAAGGCCATGATTTTACATGAAATTTAGAAGGAATTGCTTGCTCTCACTCCAGAATATTTCTTTGGGAAGTGTGGCGCTTTCCGAGAATCCCCAGAAAAAGCCAGAGATACTTTTTCTCTCAGTAATGGTACTTCCAGGCACTCTCCATCTCAAATGTCCAAAATTCCAAAAGGCTCCCCAGAGAGCGTGAGATATTACAGATGTCAACATCTGTAAAAATCCTTTCTGCCTAGGAGCATATGGCAGCCTACAATCCCATAACCAAAGCTGAAGGTCCTAACATCTCAGCAACCTGCTCTGGAATCCACTGGGTCTGCAGAGGCGAAAGGAGGCTCCTGGGCTCCAGGGTCGAACTGTTTAAATTGAAGTGGACCACCAATCAATGTTCACTTTCTTCAAGGAAGAAAGCATAAAGCCTCGTGTCTTCTCTCCCCAAGAGCTAGCTGTGTTGATTTATTCCAGGCAGATGCTTTTGACAGGACCCTGTAAAATCAAGTCGTGAGTTTATTGTAGCAGTTAATTATCAGGCCTTTTCTAGTGCTAATGCTTTTTACTTCTTACCGGAGAAAACTGGGCCTTTTACTGGGACAAAGACTTAACTTTTAGACAAGAGTGTGTTAAAATAACATGAAACAGAGATGATTTAAATATATTTAAGGGCAAGCGCAGGAGTGTTGCTAACTTGACGTTTTGTAAAGAAAGCTGATTTCATGTACAAATCTTTTGGAATACCCTTTGTTCATTTCCCAAGGAAACGAAGCTTTCAGCTTTATTTTAACAACATGTTTACTCGACCATTCAGGTGACCCGGTTCCAGCCACACACCACTCTCCTAGGCTTCTCCAAAACTACAACTAAGACTTTCTGATGCTACACACATACGAATCTCTTAGCTTTAGATCCAACAAGCACCTAGAAGCCTTCTATAAAAGCTGGGAAAAGAGCCACTTAAAGGAAAAGAAACCTTGAAAGGAGGGAGTGGGAGTTGGTGGGAGGAAGTTGGGAGGGGGCATAGCTTTGTTAATTACTTCAGGCAGCAGAGAAATCTGGTTATGTTTTCTCAGCACATGTTAATATCATATAAAGAGACACGAGATCTTGCTAATCTGTGGACCCCTCAGACAAAGTTTATTTGTGGTGACTTTTAAACTCCTGACTTGCCTTCCAATCACCGCGTTTAAAATGAAAAGCTTTAAATAAACACCAGGAATAGAAGATAAATAAACTTTTTTTCCCCCTTGCAAGTGCCTAGCTTGGCGAAGTTCAGGCTCAAATCCCCAGAGGACACAGCGCTCTCTTTTGTGTTAATGTTTAAAAGATTTTCCAATGCCGGAGTTTATTCCTACTGCAAACATTTCTATTTACAAGGTCAAGTGTATCAGCACTCGACACAGCTTAAGAGTGTAATTATTTATCTAAGGGCGTTTGAGTGTAGATCAGTAGCTCTGGCAGGAACCCAGCCTTCTGCCCACTGCTAAACAACTCCTCACAACAATATTACAAGTTCTGGTAATTGTTCCTCTCCCCAGTGTGTTTACTTTCCCTCGCCTGAATGTTTTGTAACAAAATTTTGTACTTTTTCACCCAAAGTGTGAAAATGACTTTGAAGTATCGAGTCTCACAGGTTTCCTAAGACCTATTGGTAACAGATGTTATTGGCATGTTTGATTGCATGAGAATGTCTAGTAGCCACTGAGGACACTCCTGGAAGGAGGGGCGGGGCTGGGGGTGACCCAGTGGAAATGGTGGAGATGTCTGGGTTACCCCAAGTTATGTAGGAGACACAATTTTGTGAATTCTCTTCACAAACATAAAACCCAGTGGAGGCCAGTCAATTATATCTTTTTAGCTGCCTCATTTACAGATGTCTAATTGTTCATTAAATTAAAGGCATAAATAATAGCCCTCATTTCTTGTCTTGTACTGTATTTTAATTTTAGTTGATGGTTGATAGATTCCCAGTGGCCCCACCACCTCCCTCCTCACCCATTATTGGGTTAACCACAATGTAACTCTGGAAAGTAACTACACCATATTCATTATTTAAAACTCTTTACTGATGTACACATTTTAATAAAAACAAATAATAAAAAAGAATGAAAGAAATACACAAAGCCATAGTTATTTAAAACATAAGACTTTTTTTTTTAAGATGTCTATAAAAATACGTTTAAGGCAGTTTGGAAATGTATTTATACATTTCTACAATGTCCATAAATTCTCTTGAAAATAAGAATGTTAACTTCCAATCTATAAAATACACTGTACATTTCAAGACTGTTCTAGACAGAGCACACTTTACAACGGACTGTGGGCTTAGATCCCTGGTGACAAACAGTTTCTGTACATTTCAGGGAGAAAAGGTGTAACATGAACACGGACTTAAAGTTTTTAATTTCTTTTTAAAAATAAATTATTTCTGAAGCATACAATTTATAAAAATCCTATATACAAAGCACAGCAACTGGTAACAAACCCCAGTTTTAACACCATTTGTATCAGAAGTACCAGGGTTTAGCGCCCTGATAAAAGCAGAAGGAATACACGTTCCCTGCATATTTGTACAATTTCTTGATGTAAAGAACAGAAACGACAACGAAACAGGCGTCGTAGAGAGGCTTTCATAGATGGCAGTGCACAGCTCCTTCAATACAGACTTGCATTTTCGGTATCACTAGCAACTCTTTAGATCAGCATTTTTGACCCTTAACCCTAAGAAATGTACGAAGAGTGGTGGGAATGAAATTAAGGTCAAGGGCTCTGAGTTATCTAAAACGAATTCAGAGATATTAATCCCTTCCCACTCCTACCCCAAACTGAGAATTCAGGGCGCTGGTACCGAAACCAACGAACTGGTTGAAAAAGGAACGAACCAGTAAGTGGGACTTTTCTGATTACTGACGACTGCAGTGTCCTCACTGGCCACAATAAAAGTCGACACCGGCTCCCCCAAAACCCCCGAAAATGCTCATAACTAACAGCCTCTTTTGCAAATATAAACCCCCTTCAAACCCCTTGCTCCGAGCCCAGTCCCTTGAAAAATGCTAAGGCCCCACTGGTCAGCACCCTCTTTGGAGTCCAGGACTACGTTTCTGCTTGTCCCCCTCCCCACTCCGTCCCGACGCCCATTCCATGCCAGGCGTCCAGGACTCTAGCTAGGCTAGTTTCTGCAGAGCAGAAGTGTTGGGAGTTTCTGGAGCCTGAAATGGGGCCAGGGAAGGATGTCCAAAAAGTCATGCTCGGGAGAACAGGCGAGCAAAGTGCCAAAGTTGTGGCGGGGAGACTGGCTAAGTAGAGTCAACTTTGAAAACGTTTTGGCAAGTATCCCCATCCATCCCCTCTGTCCCCAAGCCACAGGTGCCCTGGCACGGGCCCTCCCGCAGCCCATATCGGAAGGCGCAAGAGCTAAAACAGCTGCGGGAGCAGCAGCAGCAAGATGGAGGCGAACGGGGTCCAGACGCCTCGGGGAGCCAAGCATCCACCGCCGTTGCTGCTCCTTCGCCCGGGCCCATAGGGCACGTCCCCGTGGCCGCCCGCCGCAGCAGCGCCGCCACCCGGGCGCGGCTGGTGCGGGACGCCGTCGTCGTCGTCCAGCGGCTGCTCACCGCCAGCGCCCCCGGCGCGCTGCTCGTCGTCGTACTCTTCGTCGTAGTAGTCGTCCAGGCCCCCGTCCGAGCCGCTGCTGCCGGGGCCGTTACCCAGTTCGGCGCCGAAGCACAGGCGGGCCATGTTCTCTTTGACCGACTCGCAGATGGGCCGCTCAAGGCCGTCGCACACGCAGTCGTTGAGCAGCGCTGCCTTGGGCACGGCTAGCATGTCCTCGATGACGGTGCGACACTCATCTGTGCAGCGCAGCCCGTTGAAGAGCTTGCCGCAGTAAGTCAGGTAGCGGCTGAGCGCCAGGTTGCAGCGGCTGTCGCGGTCGCAGCGCCGGCGGGCTTCGGTGCAACCCATGACCCCGCCTGCGCCCGGGCCGCCCGCGCCACCGCCGCTGGTCCGGGGCAGGCAAGGCTCAATGGCGCGCTTGGTGGACTTGCAGTTCTCGTCCTGCGCGCAGTCACAGTCCTCTAGAGCGGGCCCGCGGCGCGTGTGGTTGAGCTGAATAAGGGCCGAGATACAGTGGCTCGGACAGCGCCAGCGCGACGAAAAGGAAGGAGCTGAGGCCGGGAAGGCGGCGGCAGCTCCGGGCGCGTCGCCCCCGCCGCGCTGCGCCAGTACCGGCGCGCACGCCTCCGCGTACTGGTTGTAGGCGTAGCTGCACTCCGGCTCCCCCTGGCACTGGAGCAGCGCCTGCCAGCAGATGAGGCGGCGGCCGTGCGCCAGCCCCGAGCCCCGCGGCGCCGAGCCCAGCAGCTGCAGCAGCGCCATCAGGCACAGCCAGGCGCCCGGCACGGTCCCCCCGCGGGCCCCGCCGCCCAGCAGCCCTGCCACCATCGCGGGCAGCGGCGGCCGCCAGGCGAGGAGGGGAAAGGCGACGAGGTGCGGGGAGCGGCGTACGCGGAGCCGGTGGAAAAGTTTGCCCCAGTCCTGCCAACTTCTTGCATGAGTGTTTTCATAAATCCATGCGCGCCGCTGGCTGGTACTCTGCTGCTCGCAGAAGGTCGGTCTGGTTCCGGCTGCGGTGGGTTCCTAGAAACGCACAGCCGCGAAGAGCCCCTCCGGTCGGCCCCCGGCGGTGGCGGGAGGTGCTCACTGCCGCTCCGGTGGGCTGCGGGCCGTGGGGCCGCGGCGGCGCTGCAGGACCGCGGAGCGCCGCGGGTGCATTTTGCTCCGCGCCTGCAGATCCGTTGTGCGTCCGCGGCGGCTCCTTCCTCCCCGGTTCAGCGCCGCCGCGCCGCGGCTGCGGGCTCTCGCATCGCGCCGCTTCCTGGCTCGCGTCCGTGCGCTGCCCGCCTTCCCGCGGCCGCGCCGCCCGCGTCCCCTCCCCCTCCGCCCGCGGCGACCCCGGCCTCGGCTGAGCTCTGGGGAGCCCTTTCCGGGAGGCGCGGGGAGAACAAGAAACTCCGCGCGGCCGGAGAGCGGCTCCCGGGCTTCCCTCGCCGGCGGCTTCTCGGGTGACAAGGAGCCCGGGGAGCGGATCCGCTGAGCCCGTCTGCGGACTCTCTAGCAGCGAGGCTTTAAATACAAAAGTGGGCCGGGAGCCCCCGCGTGGTGCCGCGGTGCCCCCTCATTATGCATGCATGGAAAAGCAAACAAACAAAAACATTAGCAACGCTCCTCCGGCTCTCCGAGCCCCGGCCCCGCGCGCTCGGAGCCTGCCCGCTTTCTCCTTTCTCCACTCTTTCGCCCTTTGCTCGGCCCCCTTTCCCGGCTTTTCGAGATGCTATTGGTCCTGCCTGTTGTTGTTGAAACTTTTTTTTCCCCCGAGCCGCCGGAGTGGGGTTGCGGAGTGGGGGAGGGCGGGGAGGTTGGTGGGCAGCTCACATTCAGGCATTCAGGGCTTGAAAGGAAGGGCTTAAGAAGCCTGACAGAGGCCCGGGAGCTCCTCCTACTCTTAAGGAGGCTCGGATATGGAGTCCCCAGCTCGCGCTCTTAAACAGCGGGCTGGGTTTAGGGGCAGCTGTTTGCATCCGGCTGGGCCACGACCCTTTTTGTTTGGTTCTTCTAAACTTTTTTGGTTTGGGTAGTTGCGGTAATTCTGCGTGGACTCCATCTGTGCCTTCGACTGGGTTCCGAGTTTGGTGTTTTTCGAGTTCCCCATCTTTGTATTCTGCTCATCACAGGCGGGAGGGGGTAGAGAATTTATAGAGGGACTTCGAAACTTAAAAAAGAAAAAAAAAACGCACCCAAGGAAGAGGCACACACTGTAGTGGGGAGGTTTGGAGTATTGATGAGATATTTACAACACCTGCCTACCCCAGCACCCTGTCCGAATTTGCCAATCTTGCAGGTATGAGCGCGGAGCCACGCGTCGTTGTCAGTTAAGACAAATGTAATCAACCAAATTCACATTTTAGGAATATGTTACTAACATGATCGGCGGTGAAAAATAATAATAGCCTTAGAAATCTTAATAGCCTTAGAAATCTTTCGGGATGTTGATCAGTACCGTCTGGCGGCAGTCACAAAGGAAAGGAAGGGGATAAGCCGGTAGCCCCAAGGTTTCCATTCAGGTGTGAGTTTGAGCCCCTCACTCCAGGGTGCGGCAGCCTGTGCCACCGGGGCGCAGAGTTTGGGATCTACCTTAACTGCGGCGCAACGCAGCCTTCCACCACCAGAGGCACCGGGCGTCTGCGGCCTGTCAAAAACTGGCGCTTTTTTTTCCTCCCCTTTCCGTGGAGAGACTATCAACTCCATCTGTCACAAAAATTAAGGCTAAATCTCCTCTCCAGAAGCAGAAGGAGCCGGGGCTCCAGCGCGCGCAGAGTTCGGCCGTCCGCCTCTCCCCGGAGGCCAAGTGGATTGGAAATGGCAAAAGTGAGAACAGGGCCACATCAGACTTACCAGGCTGCAAAAAAGCCTCCGGTTCCTGCAGAGGCAGCCGCATTCCTCAGACGCGGGGTCTGCCTTAGGGAGCTGCACCTCTGCGATTCCCAAAACAATACAAAACAAAATAAACTTTAAAAGGACCTGAGGTAAAGCAGACCTCTTTGCCCTGACTTGAGTCATACAACACACACACACACACACACACGCATGCACACTCAATCTATATTTAAAAAAGAAAGAAAGAAAAGAAAGGCTACAACTGTATGGCTATCCAAACAACCAGTCTCCAGGCTCTGGGTTTTTGTTGTAGTGTTATGTGCCGGAAGGGCTTGGACAAGTCCCACGCCTTCCCTGTAACTCGAGAACCGCTGCTTTAGAGAATCACATTTGTGTGTGTGTGTTGGGGGGTGGGGTGGGGGGGTTGTTTGTAAAATTTGTCAGCTCTCAGAGAGATTGAAGGGGCACCTCAGCATCCCAATCTCAACATCTGAGACCTGCAGGGCTTTTGGGCCTGATTCAGGCTGCAGAAGGAGGCTATGATGAGATAGGAGAGCCCTCTTCCCCATGAGTCCCAGACACCATGAGTACCACCACCTTGCTTCACATTCCAGGTTTGCCTTGATAGCCACCAGACCTCCAAGCCTTCCCTTGTCACCCATGCACTGATCCCCGTATTACTATGTACATCCCTTAAACTGATTTAATACCCACCCCCCACCCCACCACTCCCACCCCAAATTCACTTCATCCTGGAACTCTCAATCTATTCTCAGCAAAATCTCCAGGTTCTCTGTGTCTTCATCTTGTTTTCCTATGTGTCCAAGTGCTTCCCTGAGGGGCTGTGATGGCCAGATCCAGATGCTTGTGGGGTGGCAGTCCTGCCAGGGCACATTCAGGTAGCGAATTTCCCAGCAGGCTTTGGGCCAAGCTGTGGGAGGAAGAAGAAACCTGTGCAGGGAGGGAAACTGGCCCTAAATGGCTTCTGGTTGCTTCTGCCCCTCTTCCCTTTTCTGTGCTGATCAGTTTGTGGTTTCTGGACACACAGAAGTTTCAGGGAGTTTTAACAAAGCAAAAATAATTTTGGGGGGCATGGGCTGGGGGAGGATGGTGGAGAGGAGATTGCTGGGAAGGAATTCCCCTGGGAAAACACCAGGCCACAGTCCCCAGATATTTTAGGCATTGTGAGGGACTAGATTCCTCCTGAACCCACCCAGGGGCCCAGTGAGAAACCTGAGGCCCAGACAGGACAATGGAGTTCTGAGTGGTTGAGGCAAAGCCAGACCGCTCCCCGCCTCCACTTCCATACCAGTCCCTTCTCCACCACCAAGTACTGCACAGAGACCCCCACCAGGAGGCCCTCTCTGGGACCAGCCCCACCCAAGGAGCCCTGGGAACAAGAGATAATGTGAAATACCAACTGTGGACGAAAGGCGGTGAAAACCTTTTTAGGAAAAAAAAATCTTGCATATCTTCAACCTGCTTTGTGAGCTGGATTCTTGCTCTAACTAAAACCCGCTGAAACCTATGGAATGGGAGAAAATAGTTGCAAACCACATATCTGATGAGGGATTGATATCCAAAATATGTAGGGAACTCATACAACCCAATAGCAAAAATAAATAAATAAGTGATCTGATTTTAAAATGGACAGAGGGGCTTGAACAGACGTTTTTCCAAAGAAGGCATACGGTGGCTACCAAACACATGAAGAGGGGCTCACAGCATTAATCATCAAGGAAACGCCAGTCAAAACCACACCTAAGTGATCACTACACACCCGTCTGAATGGCTATCATAAAAGAAAAATAACAAATGCTGGCGAGAATGTGGAGAAAAGGGAGCTCCGGTGCCCTGAGGGTGGGTCTGTAAGTTGGAACAGTTGCAGTAAAATAGGATGGAGGTGTCTCAAAAAATTAATATAGAACTACCATTGCATTTAGTAATGCCACTTGTGGGTATGCATCAGAAAAGATGAGATTACTATCTTAAAGAACTATTTTCACTGTTAGGTTCATTGCAGCATTATCTGCACTGGCCAAAGTATGGAAATAATCTTAAGTGCCCATCAATGGACAAAAAATAAATAAAATATTGTACACACACACACACACACACACACACACGATGGAATAGTACTCAGCTGTAAAAAGAAGGAACTCTTGCCATTTGTATCAACATGGATGTCCCTTGGGTAAGATGGAGGATTTCTTCTGGAAAGGAGCCTCCCACAACCATGGTAGTTGGGGCAGCAGGTAGAGCAATCTGTTGCTTCTGCATGTGGTATCAAGCCGTAATTCACTATGGGTTGGCCAGACAGGCAGTTGAGACGGAAAACTGGGACACCTGGAACCCATGAGGGTGAATTGGAACTGGTGTTTCCTTCATCACTGCCATCCTCAATGCCACAGGGGTTGACCTGCACCAGAAGCTGCTACTATTCACCATGAAGCTGACATGCCCTTTGTCTAGGACTTGGAGAAGCTGAAGCAGGAGAGCTGGAGGGCAAGCTGAGAAAGCTCAGGTCCAGGTGCTGGCTCATCCCAACCAAGGGGAGCTTTCAATCGGCAAGGACTGGTATACACTGTCATGATGCTTGGAGCCATCCACCTCCTTCACAGGGTAAAAGCAACATCGCTGCTGCTGTACTTGCTCCTCCAGATCGGGTGCAAAGTTTCCCTTGTGGCCAACACTGATGTGGAACCATGCAGCGGGGAGAATTCTGAGAAACCTACTTCCAGCTCAGCTCTGTTGACATAGTACAGGGTCACCACAGATGCCTTTGGGCATTCAGGCTCGGTTTTCTCAGGTGTGCTCTTCCTCAAGGTTTTAGCATCCGATTTGCTGGCTGTTTTTCTCTCCAGACTACTCTTATCATTCATGACAACCCTGGCCTCTTAGCTCCTTGATTTTTTTCACATTCAATATTAACTGATAATCTTACCTTACACCTAGGCATTAACATATTAACCATATCAGCTGAAAAATCTTTAATTCAAAATTTCTAATTCAAATGTTATTTCACTGACCAACATCTCTTGTCTATCCAGGTCACCTGTCTCGGTCCTGTCACCTCTCAGCTCATCTAGACTTAAGAGGTGCAATTGCTGCTGCTTTTGCAGTCTCAGCTCCCCTCTACAATACCATTCATTCCCATGCACCTCTAATAGGCTATACTTTCTACCGTCTTAAAACAAAAAATCTGCCCCCCCACAAACAAAAACAAATTTTTCTTAGACCTCCAGTCCTCACTTAATTATCCCACTTCTATGAAAACTTGAAAAAGTTGTTTTTACTCACTTTTTCCATTCTCTCTTTAATTCACTATAATCAAGTTTCACCCTGCCATTTTTCTCACTAAGGGTACCAATCACCAAATGGCCACTTCTCAGCCTTCATCTTATCCAGCCTTTGGGCACCATGGGGCATGATCATCTCTTCTTTTCCAAGTGCTTTTTTATTTGGCTTCACACCCCGCTGTCATCCCTTGTACTCCCTGGTGGCTCTTTCTCTCGCTAAATTGACCTCCTTAGGTGATCCCATCCAGTGCCTCGATTCTAAATTACATCTCCGATTTTGATATTTTCCATTCCAGTCTCCTGCTGATTTACACGTGTATATATTCCCTTGGTTGTCCAATGAGCATTGCAAACTTAATGCCCAAAGAGCACTTCTGATTTCCTACCCCAAACCTGTGTGTTTCCTGGTGTTTCTGCGGTAGGCAGTCTCCACAACTGGCCTCCATCGGTTTCCTCCCTCACATTATATCCGTGCTGCTCAGATCCATGCTACTCATTGAGAGGCAGAATCTAATTTCCTTTCTCTTAAATGTTGGGCAGGTCTTAGTGACTTTGACCAACAGAATACAATGACAATGACTGGCATTCTGTGGCTTCCAGGCTAGGTCACAAGAAGCCTTACAGCTTCAACCTGGCCTCTTGGTGTGATTGTTCTGGGGAAGCCGGTCACCATGTATGAAATCTGATAACCTAGACTACCATGAGGAAAGCCAGGGAGAAGACACGTGGAGAGAGAAAGAGAAGCCTGGTTAGCTCCCAACTTTTACAGACAGGTGACTAAGGAAGGCAACAGATAAGTGAGTGAAGAAGTCATCTCAAATGTCCAGCCCAGTGGAACCTTCAGATGCCTCCATCCTCAGCTGGCATCTGATGGAAAGAACATGAGAGAAAGCCCAACTCAGGGTCAGCGTCAAATAGGGTAAGGTGAGTGAGGCACCTATGTGTAAAAGTTAAGGGCTATTCTCATAGTGGAGTTGCAGGGACCTCAAGAGTAAGTGCATCCTTAAGTTCTGAGCCCTAGACACTTCACTCACCTGAGCCTCGTTCTGGTTTTGCCCCATGCAGTAACAGTACAGCTTTGCCCATTCAACTCAAAGCATTGTGAGAAACAACAGAGAATATGGGTTTAATCCACAGAGTTTTAATATAACAGTAGATAATCACATACTTTTTCCATCATACCCAACTGCTTGGATCAAACACTCATCTCTTTTTTGTCACATTGCATATTCAATTGATGGCTGATTATAGGCAGCCAATAAAATATTTGATGAGTTGAATGAATAAAAAATCAAAACTTATTGCTTGTCTTCTACGTCAGCCAAGTCAGAATTAGTCCAAACAGTTTATACTATAGAAAAAGGAACAGAGATTCTGAGAGGTTAAAGAATATGGCAAATTTCTGAAGCTTTAAAATATAAAATGGAATTTCTATGTTAATTTACTTATTATGGATGATTAAACCATAACCTTTGTCATATATTAACTTCACAAAGGTTATGGTTCAATCAGTGGGAAAAGCATGGTCTCTTCAATGGATGAAGCTGGCAACACTGACCATCTATTTAGAGGGAAATGTGAAAATACATTCTAGATAAAAGCCTAAGTATAAAAAATCAAGAAAAATCAAATAAGAAAAGAATTTACAAAGATCCTTCTAAGCAACACTGGAAATTTGGAAAATATGGAAGAAAAACATAGCTGACTATAAAAAATTAAGAGGTTGTATGTGGAAAACATACCAGAGATGATGTTGATAGACACATAGGTCTGGCGAGGCTATTGATAGAGTAGATGACAGATGACTAATTTTCTAGTAAGCAAACAGCTCTTAAAGATGGAAACAGGCAATGCACAGAAGTGTAAATCCGAGTGGCAACGAACAAGCGAAAAGGTGCTTACATTAACTAGTGGTCAGGGGAAAGGAAATTAGCAAACAAGGAGCTATCACCTTAGCGCCCAATAGACTGCATATAAACTACGGATGCTGTGCATACTATAGCAGTCCCAACGGGCACAATGACTCTTTTTCCAGAAAAGTTCTTGGGGAAGTCCTGGAAACTCAATTGGTCTGGGTTGTGTGAGGATGCTCCCTGAAGGGACATCAACACGGTCATCAGATGAAAAGGTGTCCCCCGCCCCAGGGATCCCCCAGCCTGTTCCCTTGGTTGGTCCAGGGACTGTTCTTCGGTGGTCCGTGAGAGTGTGGGAGTAAGCATTCAGATACTTTTATAGCAATCTGGAAGAGCAATTTTGTGTCTGCTGAATCTAACGAAAATTTGGAGATTCTACTTTTTCGGTATCACTTAAATTTTCTACTAATCTGTTTTTACTCTGTTTTACAAAAAAAAGGACCTATCTCTGATGGGTAGAAATAGTATCTTGTCTTTCACCCCAGGTCACTGGAGAAGCTCTGTGCTATGTACTACTAGTAGTTATTTTCTTTGGCTTTAAAGGTAAATAAGTTGGAAGGTGCAGGAACTTAAGGATTCACCACTAAGGGAAGATTAATAAAAATGTAAGAAACAAACTGTTGACTCTTCAGAGAATGTCATAGTAACTCTAGAATGCAAAATGACATCACAACCTCGCTTTTGCTGACAGGCACTGGAGCAGACAGAGCAGCTGCTCTCCAAGGGGCAGAAACATGCCTCGCGGCATCGCTTGGGGACTCCAGAGGACAGAATCCTGGCTGGGTTTCAACATCTAATAACAAGAGGAAATCCCACAAAATCACTAGGAGCTCCAATTCTCAGGAAATTTGACTTTCTTACTCTGTGAAAAGGAGACATTAATGGAACGGAGATTGAAAGCCCTAACAGTAAAGTCTGTTTATACATTTGAGGCACAACCTGCTTCAACCTCTGTGGTTTGTAGTTGGCAGTACAGTTTTCTACAAAGAGCGATTTTTTCCGAGTTAAAAGCTTGTACGCACTTGGACCTTACACCTTAAGTTCACTGGGGCCAGTTCTGCAATGGGTATTGTAGAATGTTTCAAAGCCATGCCAGGTCTTGTTTTAAAATCTAGTTTTTCACTATTAAAACAAGAAACTTTTTCATAATTTTGTAAATCTGGATAAGCTGTTCTCTAAATAAAAATAACATAATTTGTAAGAGAAGTTATAAATTGTCTTAAAAATCTGCCTTTTTATAAAACCTTGTAGGAATCTATAGAAAGATAATATGACTCCCAAAAAAAGACCAGAGAGAAAAAGAAAAGCTATCACCAATAAGAATATCCATCAACAAGTTAGTATAATATGTAAGTTTGCGGTTGTTTCTCAAACAACTTGAGAGAAACATATT
>VMDR010022429.1:0-16213 GCA_007922815.1 Macrotus californicus | reverse complement strand
TTTTTTCTACTAAAAATAAAGAGGAAATAGATATTGAGTGGTAACTAGTGTCTCCCTTACACCTTCTTTCAATCCTAGCTTGATTCTTTTCCTGAAACACAATCACTTTTAGATTCTCTCACCTGAGATAACACCTTTATTCTGTACAATGCCCTTGGTCTTTATCACACTCTGTGTGCCTTCTTGTTTTGACTTTTCTACTACTACATAATAAGCTAAATGCAGAGGTTCTTTTAACGCCTCTTTAGCTCTACTTGCAGTATCTAGAACAGCATATTATTTATACTTAATAAATTTTTGTATTTCATTAGGGCATCAAGAATGAGTAAAGTGTTATAATGGCAGAATTGGGAGGATATCAAGGTAAATGTTAGTTCTCCACCAGTCACTGTTCCTGTCTTCTTCCCATAGTTTTTCAAGAGTTCACCCTGCTTATACTTTTCAGAATCATCTGGTAATCCATCTTTTCTTTCCATGCCATTGGTAACTTCTGCCAGGACTACTTACATTCATGTGAAACTTCCTTCTGCGTGGTTGATGACCAAGAGAAATCTTCCCAGGAGCGTCGATGATTCTCTGTGAAGCAGGAGTTGGTAGCCATCCAGTTTCCCTGGGCAGAAATCCACATTACAGAGTGTGACTGTCCAAACTGGCAGGAATTCTCTGGTCTCAACACAAAGGACACTACCTGAGCAGATCACAGAATTTGAAGTCCAATTGGCCTTTTCTGGCTTGAATAACTCCCTAAAACTCATTGCCAATCACAATGGACTCCATGTGTACCAATAATGTCCTGGGCTTTCCAATATAGGAAAAATTGGCCTGGATTCTTTTCTCAGGGTTATATTTTGGAAAAGAGGAAAGTTAAGAAGAGGATCTATGTTTTTCAATTACCTGCAAGTATATCACTATAGCCTTTGCAAAGAAGAACATGGCTGAGATTATTTTTAATAGGGCTCATCACTGATTTCTGACTCCAATGTGTGTGTGTGTGTGTGTGTGTGTGTGTGTGTGTGTGTGTATTTTAGGGGGGAATTTAGTGTTTAGAAGTTGTGGAAAGCGTATTACTTGATTACCCTGGATTTTGTTTTATTTCACAACTTTATTTCACTGTGACCTTCACAGATCCACACATTTATCTGAAAAACTCCTTTTTTCAGCTATTCCTTCCAAGGTACAGGCTAACTAGGTTAAAGCATTTAGAGGTGAAGACTCCCTCAAAGACAAGAATAATTTACCGGATGTATTTTACATACTGACTTGTACACATGCAGCCTCACTCTTCAGTCTGACATTGTTCTTTAATGTCTGTAAATCTGTTGTGATAATTATAGGAAAGCAGCTTTTGGGAAACACAGCTATTGTGTATCAGCAGAGAAAACGGCGATTCCTGACTTTGGCAGCTTTGTAAGCTGCACTGTCCTGTCTAAACTAATATCAGAGCATTTGAAATGTAAGGTGATCATTTTTTTAAACCCTGACCTTAGAATATTGAAAGTACTTTCCTAGTAAACACTTTTTAAAACATCTTTAGGCTTTGATTTCCTCACCTGTAAAATGAGAGAACTAGACCAGGATATCTCAGAGGCTTATTTCAGCTCCATGATTTTATTGTTCTACATTGTCAGCTGATGAAACTCAACATGGTGAACTGCCTTCATGATAGGTTGATGAAATATCTTACCTGAACCATCACAATCACATCAAACACTAATTATATTATGTTTCCTACCTACCCACCCCCAACTCACAAATATGAGTTGTTGCAAACAATTTTCCTAAGGTTTAGGCTGTGGTTTGGTTGAATTCTTACTGACTCATTTGGATACTGTATCATTATCTAATTTTGTTCATTGCTCATTTAATCAGGTGCTTCTACAGAATGACGTTTGCTAGAATGTAAAAAAGCAAATTGTTAATCAGGGCAAGAGGTGGAAAACAGGTGCACTGTGTTCAGCTCTGCTAACTTAATACAGCAGAAAACTATAATCAGGTTTCTGGGGGGCACCCAGCCCTACCTATCACAACCTCGGAAAAGTTATTGCCTCTGCCTCATACCTTAATCCCTTGCCTTCATTCTCAATATATATGAAACAATAACAACATCAATACCATCTTCCCTTTAGGCTATTACAACACACATAACTTGCATTTTCTGATTGCTTCAGACTTCAGTGAAAATAGGTCACAAATTACTTTAGTAGTGCCCCTTGCCTCTCTTTTCCACCTCTTTTATGAGGAAGTTGTGACTTTCTTTTGAATTAAAAAAAGGCAAGCAATCTTAAATGGCTTCTCGTCCTTAATCTACTTTTGCTTATTTCTCCCACTGCTTTATTTCCTTTTAAACAGTGAAGGTAGGTTCATAATCTTCTTTCATAGGCATCTTCCCAACTGTGCAGAAATTCAATGAACAAATATTTATTAAACACATACCATGTGCTAAGCAGAAGGGGTGCTAAAACAAATAAATCATGTTCCCACAAAGAGCTCACTGTCCAGGGGGACAGGTTCACATATTCACATGAATAAATATAAATATCATGGGCTATGTCAGAGGGGATTATAGGAGGTACAGGAGCAAGTCAAGAGAAGCCCTTCAGTCAGAGAGCACAGTAAGAACCCAGCAAAGAAAGCTATTCCAAGGAGAAAAGAGCAGCAGTGGTTTTTGAAGGTCAATTGTGACTTAAACATTGAAGTAGAGGACATGGACTCCAGGCGGAGAGGGAAGCTGAAAGCCATGCCAGGAGGTGAGGAGGAGCATGGAACAGTGGAAGAATTGCAAATGACTGGATGTTGCTAGAAAATAAAGTGGGAGTATAGGTGAAAGTAACTGCCGAGAAATGACAGTGACAAGGTAGACAAGCCATGACATGGAGACCCTAGTAAGCTATACTTTTACATAAGTAAGCTTAGATTTTATATAAGGCCTGTAGATACTGGATAATTTTTTTCTGACACTAGAAATTGAAAGGATTTGAAACAAGAGAATCACATGATCAAATCTGCATTTTAATGGGATCACACTGAATGCAAGGTAAGGTGGTAGAGCAGAGCTAGGCACATATTATGGCCCTAGAAAGTTTTTGTTAAGTGAATGAATGAATGAACAAACGGTGTCAGGACAAGAATGGATTGGGCATAGTTAAGTGGAGTAGGAAGTCCTGAACTGTTATAATAATGATTTAAAATAATAAAATAATATTAATAATAACAGTAATGATGTTGAGGATTAGATGATGAAAATGTGTTTGGAAGCAATTAATAAAGTATAATTCATAGAACATGATTTTTTAAAAATATAGGTAGGCAAAAGGGAAAATAAGGAATGCAGGGTGACTACCAAGTTTATGAATTAAAGAAATGGGTAGAGAGGGCTGTGACTCTCAGTTACATAGAAAACACAGAAAGTGAAACATGATAGAGGGGAGAACGTAGATGAATCATTCGAATTTGGGCAAGTTGGATTTGAGATGTGGTAAGACATACAAGTTGAAATATTCAGTTGGATGTTTAAATCAGGAACTCAGGAGATAAGAATATGTTGAAGATAAGATTTGAGAGTCTTCAGTGAATAATTAATAATTAAAGCCACTGGAGCAGATGAGATCAGTCACAGAGCCTAAGTGGAATAACAGGAGGGCCTGCGAGAAAGTCAGGCCAAAGTTGGAGACTTCAGAATACCAACTACTCCAATGGATTTTACTATTTCCCCATTAGTTGTCAGTTGCTCCCTGTCCACTGAATTATTTAAAATATGCTGCTGAAAATTTGGGTTTCCAAGTATGAATTTTATAACAAGCCTAACTAGCAATAGAACGTAAAGAAAAGAGTCAATAAATATGATAATAATCTGCACATGTGAGTAGGAAGATAATGACTGTGGTAGACAATTTAAGTAAGCCGGATGACTTGAGGGAGACTTGTGAAGGATTTGGGGTTATGAAACTCAGAGGAACATGTCACTCAAGGTTCACTTGTCACTGGAGACTGGAATTATACCTGGAACATAAGATGTGGCATCTCTGAGAACCCTAGCTATGAAACCTACCCTGAGAATGAAGATTGGATTTATAAAATTCACACTCTTCTGACTTAAGCTTTGTTAAACTAGTTGCTATGATTTAGCTGGACATCATGGTTAGTTTACTTATGTGATATTCCTCACTCTATGGGAAGTCAGACTTTCTATAGGACATGGCTAAATAAGACAGTCATACGCTAACACATTATTTCAAAGGCTTTAGAATGTGAAATAAGACTGTGACCCAAAAGTAAATTTGCTTCCTTGGATGTTTGTGGCAGAATTCACTTGAAGGCCTTCCGATAGTTTTAATATAGTAATATTGTCTAGAGTTTTGCTAACACTTGAGGTGTTAGTAAAGATTTACTAAATCTTGAGGTTTAAAAGATTCTTTCAAATTTATATCATTTTGGTTAATAATGAAGTTTATTCCCACTTTTTTTCCTCAATAGGAAAGGAAAATAACTGCCTAACATCAGTCCTACATTATCCAATAATATTTTAAAGACTAATTCAATCTTCCTACATTTTTTTCTTTAAAATGTTTAATCTCAGCTCTGTTGGGATTTCCTATTGATACTCATTCCACTAATGTGGAATCATTTTTGTTTCTGTCGTCTTTAATTTCTCCAAGGATCCCACATGAGACTTCATTGGTGGCACCAAAATTTGGACAGTTCTTCTAGTAAGAACTGACGAATATTATAAGTAGAGAGGAGATTCACATCCAATCCAATATACAATGCTTCAGTCTTTTAAAGTCTAGTATTTTTGTTCACAGTAGTCTATGGCTGAAGAGCAGTGAGCTTGTGCTGAAGATAGCATTCTAATCTAGGCAATCAGGCTTGGGAAATGAAACCTTTTCAATGGTACCTAATCCAACCTACTTAATATCACTTTTTTGTGTTAAGAATAGAAAAATTGATAAAAGAAATTAGGAGGTGGAGGTATTAAGATTTAAATTGTTTATCAATTTTAATTGCTTATCAATATACAATTGTTTTTGAATTTTTTTAGACGAGACCTCATAGTCGGGACATTTTTAATATGACTGTCAAAAGGGCAGGGAAACTTGAAAATGTTGAGAAGTTGTCAAAGTGAAATGATGTAGCAATGGTTCAATTCACTGGTTGAAGAGGAGAGAGCAATTTTAAACACCCTTAGTTCACTTTCTCCTACTTCAGTTCTTCCTCAGGGACCCTTTGCAAAGCGTCCCCTTTGTCTTCCCTATTCTCCTTTCCCTTTCTTCCTGCTCTCTATTTTTCTTTCTTCCACCTTCATACTTGGTTGTCCTTTCCTTTTTCCTCTCTTCCCTCATGACTGTGTTCTGCAATAGGAAATTCAGAAAACTTGCCAGTCAACACACAAGTGTAAGGGATAAATAAAGACAAGGTTAAATATGTGATAGAATGACTGGGAAACATGCCAAATAAATTCCACTATTCAATAGAGTTTAATTCATGTCAACAATAATTCATACGGCACCTCCTACATGCAAGGCATCATAGTAAGCACTGGGGACACAAAGGAGGAATTAACAGGTCATTGTATTACAGGCTATTTCAGGATATTTAATTTGGAAATTCATTGACCACATTCTTTTCACTGAAGAGAATTGTCATCTTTTTCACTTTTCATCTACCGTTTACCAAAGAGTTTATGTATCAGTATTTGAAGACTGAGTAGTTAACATCTGGCAAGGATGTTTGCTGTTGTGTTGCCTGGGACAGTAAGTGCTTATCAGAGGGGTTCTTCAGGTGCCCAGTGCGACCTTGATATTTAAGACTCTAGTGTTCCACTGTTATTTAACCCACTTAGACTCCAGAACAAAGAGATAAAACTAAGTCAGTCTAAGGCTTCCCTTCTTGTGTTTATTTTAACTACATCAAAAATATCTCATAGTCAAGTCCCTAAACTGAAAGCTCCCAGGTGGTTTTGCTGTGTTTGGTCACCTTTCCACCTTGTGGAAGGGGGAGGGGTGATGCGGCAGTGCTAACCAGAGGCTTCCTTCCGCAGTGCTTCATTCTTTCTGTCCCTCTTTCCATTTCCTTTTTTAAAATTTTTAATTAAATACTTTATTGTTGTTCTAGTGTATTTTTCTGCCTTTTCCTCCCACCCCTCCCCACCACTCCAGCCATCCCCACCTCCCTCCCCTGTTTCCACCCCTCCTTATTATTGTCCATGTGTCCTTTATAGTTGTTCCTGTAAACCCTTCACTCTTTTCCCCCATTATGCCCTCCCCTCTCCCCTCTGGTTACTGTCAGTTTGTTCTTAATTTCAATGTCTTTGGTTATATTTTGCTTGCTTATTTGTTTCATTGATTAGATTCCAGTTAAAGGTGAGATCATATGGTATTTGTCTTTCACCACCTGGTTTATTTCACTTAGCATAATGCTCTCCAGTTCCATCCATGCTGTCACGAAGGGTAGGAGCTCCTTCTTTCTTTCTGCTGCATAGGATTTCATTGTGTAAATGTACCATAGTTTTTTGATCCATTCATTTACTGATGGGCACTGAGGTTGCTTCCAGCACTTGGCTGTTGTAAATTATGCTGCTGTGAACATTGGGAGGGCTGGACAGCTACATGCAAAAAAAATGAAACTCGATCACCAACTTATACCATACACAAAAATAAATTCAAGGTGGATAAAAGACTTAAATATAAGTTGTGACACCATAAAAGTCCTTCAGGAGAACATAGGCAGGAACACCTCAGATATTCTGCGCAGCAATATTTTCACCAATATGTTCCCTGGAGCAAGGGGCATAAAGGAAAGAACAAACAAATGGAATCTCATCAAAATAAAAAGCTTCTGCATGGCTAAAGAAAACAGCATTAAAATGAAAAGAGAACCAACCATATGGGAAGACATATTTGCCAATGATACCTTGGACAAGGGTTTGATCTCCAAAATATATAAAGAACTCACATGACTCCACTCCAGGAAGACAAGCAACCCAATTAAAAAATGAGCAAAGGACTTGAACAGACACCTCTTTCCATTTCTTTCTTAAGAATCTGACTCTCTATTGCAAGCTAGGCACTGTAGCAGCATTCTCCTGCTCTGCGCCTTCTAAGGCTATTTCAAGGGCCACCACTGGCATCTGAAGGCAAAAAGTATATGAATTATGTAAGTTACTTAAGTGTTACGTAAGTGTTATGTAAGTGTTTGTTAGCTTTCACATACAATTTAAAATTTTTCTTTAATCAAAGTTAAACATAAACTTTATTTAAGGTGTGAGAACACTGTGAGACATAAAAGAAAAAGAAAAAACCCCACAACCCAGTGCTCCGCATTCCCATTTCCAGCTCTGCACAGGCAACTCCTTTCAACACTTTTAAGTTTTTCTTTTGAAAAATAACTCCATATGTCTAACATGCTTAACATGCTGCTACATTTTTTTTAGGCCTTATCTATTGATGGAACACTTTGGATTATAAGTCTGCAGCTCTCTTTTATCACTGCTCCCTACCATTCTTTGTAGTTTCGGAATGGATGATGGTATAAGACTTACAGTGGAGACTTAGGGAAAGTCTGCTGGCAGGTGTGTTAGACATTATCTATCCTGCCTCCCATTTTCTCAGCCCTGCTCTGTGCTCTGCCCATTGCTATTACAAGCAGATGTCCATCCAAATGCAGCCTATAGAACTTTATCTCTGTGACTTTCTTGCTTTCTGCCCTGGACCATCTATCTCTGCACCTCTTTGTGGGCACTTCAGGAGTATGCAGCCATATTCACGCATTCATGGAACTGTAAGTGCAACAGAGTTCACTTCCCTGGGTAAGCCCTCATCTAACGGGGGACAGGAACAAGTAGGCAAACTTCCCTTCTTGTTTGTGTTGGACTGACAAGTCTCCGTGGTTCTTCAGAGAACTACAGGGGGACCCAGCCACAATTTGTTTGTAGCCAGCTTAATAACGCATCTGTGTGTGGACTTTCTTCCCCTTCCCTTGTTTCACTCATCTTGATCTGTCCCCCATGAATAACTACTCCATGCAGGCTTTTACTCTAGGCTTTTTTTTTTTTTTTGTAATGCAGACCCCTACTGAAGCTTTTGGGAAAGATGATTCTAGCTGATTAGAAAGGGAGTGATGCTTAAGGAGAAAGGTCTGCCTTTTCTTCTTGCTTTTGCACATTGTGTTGAGAATAAGATGCTTGCAGCTATGAAAGAGAGGTCGGAGAATCACAAAAGAAAGAATCCACAAAGAATCACAATGGAGAAAACTTGACATTTTCAAGCTGCCTAATTAACCAATTCTGGAACTGCTTCTTTAGAATTCTTGTTATAAAAATAGTGCTTTAAAATATTGCTGTTTAGGAAATCCTTAATTGAGCTAAACTGTATCAATACACATTGTGATCTGTCTTGGCTTTATGTCTGTCCTGGTGGAGACTGAAAACGAGTTCCTTTCCTTACTAACCTTTGCTCATGCTATTCCTTCTGTCAGGAATGGTCTCCTGTTTTCTGTAAACTCCACTTTTGGTTTGGAGTAAATGGCCCTCCTCCATGCTTGCCTAATGCTCTGTGCATACCTCCATCAGACCCTGAAACCATTGTCTTATTACCTGCTATTTGTCTTTCTGTGTTCTCTATAGATTGTAATATTACTGAAGACAGGAACTCCATTTTCAGGAATTAGTGCAATGCCTAACCTGTAGTTATATATTTGCTCAATGATTGGGTGTGCTTGGTGGGGGGAATGTTGGTGGAGTGATAATAGTGACAAACTACATGTTTGATAGAGTCAAGGTCATTTAGTTCAGCACTCCCATTTCATAAAAATAATAGGTTGCATATAGATGGTAAAGAATTCCTACTGTATAAAAGTTACTACGTTACTCTGTAAAACAATGGACAACACTAGATGATCTTTACTATTGTTTCTAAAACAACAAAACATTTATATTATTTTTCTTAAAGTTTTTTTTTTCAATACCAGATACTGCCAGAGCAAGTCGTAGAGTAAAAGTTTGTTAACATTTATTTAGTCTTTTTTTTTAAAACTCCTTTGGCAACTAGTTCAATGGCTACACGAGTAGATATCATCATTACTGAAGTTGGGCCAAGACAATTGTGAGTGGAATTATGGGTAAATAACAAACTGTTAAAGACAAAACAGTATGTTGGTTGTTAAACTATTATTTTTCAGATTCAAGCTTACTCTTCTATACTTTCTCTTTGATGCTCTGTCTGGGCTCCTGTAGACCATGCTCCCCTTTGCCAGTGGATCCCATGAGGTTCTGCCAACAGAGAACACTCAGGGAGACTGAAAGGCAGGAAGAGGGAAAGGAAAGTGTCACTCATCTTCCCGTTTGTTGGCTTCCTGTTCCTTTCACTGTCACACCAGCACTGCTGTTTTGCCCCAGCAGCCGTGGCTAGTTTCAGCAGCGGTTTGTTTTGGTCCTCACTTTTTTCTCCATACTCCCGGACACAACCTTATTCCTCACAAATGTCTGTACCTACCTAGTCCAGCTCTGTAGGGACCCTCCTCTGAGCACCCAAGTCATTAGCACCTGCTGGGCAGTGTCACTTCCTCAGATTTCTGGGTCTCAGCTCCTCGGGGTCAAAGGGTCATCCTCTAAATCTCTTTGTTCTCATAACCCATTTCCCTTTGTTACCGCAGCCCTGGGGGTGGAAGCTGCATTCTGCGGTTACTACCTCCTAAGTGTTCTCTTTTGCATTTTTCCTGTTCTTCAAAACCTCTTTAAGTAAATCCCTCTATTAAATTCTCTCTATTAAAGTAGCTGGCATGGTTTCTTTTTTCTAAACAGACCTGTGGTATGAGACATAAATGAATCTACTCTGGAAGATATATGCATACATAGTATCTAAATTTAACTCTGTACATTAATAGAAAGTAAATGTCTGAACATCTGTAGGCCTTTTTTTTCTTTATGGTAAATCGTTGTGAGCTCTCATGAGCTCCTTGAAAACTGATGATCTTATTACTTTGTATGTTTTTTGACCTAGTGCAGTACCTGAGCCATAGTAAATGGGTTGTTGTTGAATGACTGAAAATCTCCTGTTAAAATCCTGCCTATACAAAAGGACTAACACCTGAGGCCATAACTAACTCAGCAGGAATTTAGCCTTAGTTGCTGCAAAGCAAAGGATCATCTCTAAGGGAAAGGAACTGTGGCATTGTCTGTAACTATCATTTCGGAAGATAGATTATTTATGACTCAAAGAGGCTAAACCTGGAAACAAATTTTTGACCATGGGAGGCTGGACTGAGACAAGATCATAAGAGTCACAACCATTCCTTATGTTCCTACTCTGTGCCCGTAAAGTGCTAGTCATTTTGAATGTATCATCTCTAATTCCCCCTCAACATCTTATTAGTTAGTAATGCAGTACTCTGACAATTAAGAAAGAGACTCCTATAGTCTAAGAAAATTGTCCACCATCAAATCACTAGTTAATGGCTAAGGTATGACTTAAACCAGGTTTTACTCCAAAGACCATTGTCTTTTGCTCTGTCTTCAGAGGGCCTAAGATTTGGGTTGTTAAATTGAGGTAGAGACAGACATGCTTGTACCTTGTGTTTTCATATCAAGAGCACTGTGCTCTAATAAGCACTTGAACTTGTTAGCTAGTGTGAGAAATAAATTGTAAAACAACTAAAAATTTGAAGTTTTTTTTTCTGTGGAAATAAATGCCAGTAGGTGAAAATAGTACTTTCCTTACATTCTCCTAACGATTGTCAGGCACAGTTTAATCCACTTCTGATTCAGTGACAGGCTCTGGTCAGAGTGTTCCCTGAACCTAAGTCTAATTCCCTGTTGAAATTTGATCGAGATTTAGCTTTGATTATCTTGGTGCCAAAGATCCTTGGGACGTTTTTTCTTTTAGGGGCCAGTGGTTTTACCTTCTGTGTCTAAGTTGAATTCTTCTTGTCAGCACTAATCTCTAGTAGCTGTTGCCCTCATTGTTCAATCATTGATCTTGGTTTTTTACTTTTCTAGTTCTCTCCTCCTGGCCAAAGCCCAGTTCACTTTATGACATCAATCAGGCACAACTACTGATTTTGTCTGGACTAAAACCCCAACCTAGACAATGCTAGGGGGAATTCCCCAATATGTTTTTCTGTTGAATTTTTTTCCTTTAACTTCTCACCCTTCAGCAGAGCAGAGCAACCTTCCTCTCCTTTACCAGAACATGTAAAAATTGACTCACATATAATAATGGAAAGTTCATTAAACCAGATCGCTGCTACCAGCAGTTGGCTTCACAGTTACAACTGCTTCAGCTCAAGGGCCCTGTGTCTTACACAGACTATTTTAAATGAGAAAATTAAACAGAATTTTTGAAATAAGATTTCTTCAGAAAAGAGCCCCAAGAGCCCTGCAACACCAATCCAAAAGAACCTATGCAGCCCAATGTTCATAGCAGCACAATTTACAATAGCCAAGTGCTGGGAGCAACCTAAGTGCCCATCAGTAAATGAGTGTATCAAAATACTCTGGTACATTTATATGAGGGAATACTATACAACAGAAATAAAGAAGGAACTCCTACCCTTTGAGACAGCATGGATGAAACTGGAGAGCATTATGCTAAGTGAAATAAGGCAGTGGGGGACAAATACCATATGATCTCACCTTTAACTGGAATATAATCAACAAAAGAAAAAAGCAAACAAAATATAACCAGAGACATTGAAATTAAGAACAATCTAACAATGGCCAGAGGGGAAGGGGGAGGGAACAGTGCAGGGAAGGGTTTTCAGGAACCACTATAAAGGACACATGGACATAACCAAGGGGGAGGGTGGGAGTGGGATTGGCTGGGGTAGGGGGGAGTGGTGGGGGGAAAATGCAGACAACTGTAATTGAGCAACAGTAAAGTAATTAAAAAAAACATTTCTTCAGACAGAAGATAAATAAGTTTTGACAATACTTCAGTTAGGGGAATACAAGGTTTGAGTGAGCTGACATTACAGGGAATCTAGGAAGTAAAAGGTTTCACCACCTCCCTTGGGAATTCCTTGGGAGATGCTTTTGGAAAGGTAAATGGGATTGAGGTTCAAGGCAAGTTTTATTTACCTTCCAATTTTTCTTAGGACTAGCTCTGTCAGTTATCTCTTTTTCTAGAATAGGGCTAAGCAAAGGATTTCTTGTTTCAAAAATACAGATGCAAAGCTACGTGATATCCACATAGGTACTCTATTTTTTATAGTTTGAAAAGGGAAAGGAGTGCTAGTTGTTTGTGGAGAAATATCAATGTGAAAAATAACTTAATGACAGATATTGTCACAGAGATTAAAACAACCCTACTGGAGAAGATCTTACAATCCCATGTTATGATTTAGAGCACATTATTTTCTTTCTTTAAAAAATAATTTTTTATTCTTAACTATAGTTGATATACAATATTATATTAATTTCAGGTGTACAACAACATGATTAGGCATTTATATAACTTACGAAGTGATCACTCTGACCAGTCTAGTACCAATCTGATACCATACACACTTATTACAATATTATTGACAATATCCCTATGCTGCATTTTACACCCCCGTGACTATTCTATAACCACCAATTTGTACTTTTTAAAATTTTTATTTATTTTTTAAAAATATTTTATTTATTTATTTCTAGAGAGAGGGGAAATGAGGTAGGAGAGGGAGAGAAACATAGATATGTGAGAGAAACATGGGTTGGTTGCCTCACACACACCCCCAACTAGAGACCCAGCCTACAATCCAGGCATGTGTCCTGACTGGGAATCGAACAAGCAATATTTTGGTCCACAGGTTGATGCTCAGTCCACTGAGCCACATTAGCCAGGGTCAATTTGTACTTCTAAATCCCTTCACCTTTTTATCCCATCCTCCAACCTCCCCCCTCATTTGGCAACCATCAAAATGTTCTCTGTTTCTATGAGTCTGTTTCTGTTTGCCTTGTTTGTTCATTTTGTTTTTAAGATTCCACATATAAGTGAAATCATCTGGCATTTGTCTTTCTCTAACTTATTTCACTCAGCACAATACCCTCTAGATTCATCCATATTGTTGCAGATGGCAAGATCTCATTCTTTTTTTAATGGCTGAATCATATTCCAGTTATATATGTACCACTTCTTCTTTATCCATTCATTTATTTATAGACATTTAGACTGCTTCCAGATCTTGGCTATTGTAAATAATGCTGCAATGAACATATGGATGTAGATGTCTTTTGATTTAGTGTTTTAGCTTTCTTAAGATAAATACCCCAAAGTGGAATTGCTGGATCCTTCTTTGTCTCTTGTTTTAAAGTCTATGTTGTCTATTTTGTTTTAAAGTCTATTTTGTTTAGTAAAAGTATTGCTACCCCAGCTTTTTTATTCTATTTTCATGAACTTTTTCCATTTCTTTACTTTTATTCTATTTGTATTATGATCTGAAGTGAGTCTCTTGTAAACAGTGTATGTAAGATCTTGTTTTGTTATCCACTCAGCCACTGTATGTCTTCTTTTTAAAGCAATACTTCATTTGCATTTGAAGTAATTATTGAAAGATATATATTTATTGCCTTTTATTATTCATATTTTTTATCTTTTTTTTCTTCTAAAAGAAGACCCTTTAACATTTCATATAGTGCTGGTTTGGTGGTGATGAACTCCTTCAGCTTTTTCTTGTTAGGGAAGCGCTTTATCTTTCCTATTCTAAGTGATAGTTTGCTGGGTGGAGTAATCTTGGTTTTGGGTTTTTGCTTTTCATCATTTTTAGTTTTTCATGTCAGTCCCTTCTGACATGCAAAGTTTCTGTTGAGAAATCAGCTGGCAGTCTTATGGGAGCTCTCTTGTAGGTAACTAATGGCTTTTTTTTTTTGCTGCTTTTAAGATTCTCTCTTTGTCTTTAACCTTTGGCATTTTAATTATGATGTGTCTTGGTGTGGGCCTCTTTGGGTTCATCTGGTTTAGGACTCACTGTGCTTCTCTGGATTTATATGTCTATTACCTTCCCAGGAAGTTTTCTATCATTATTTTTTGAAATAGGTTTTCAACTTCTTGTTCTTTCTCTTCTCCTTCCGAGCATCTCCCATGATGCAAATGTTAGTACAAATTCTTAAATTTGTTCCAGAGGTTCCTTACACAATTCTGATTTTTTAAAAATTCTTTTTACTTTTTACTGTTCTGATTGGGGGTTTTCTGTTTCCAAATTGCTAATTTCATCCTCTGATTCATCTACTCCACAATTGATTCCCTGTAATGTATTGTTCATTTCAGTTAGTGTATTCTTCATTTCTGACTGGTTCTTTTTTATGTTTTCTATCTCCACTTTTTGTTTTCTGTCTCTTTGTTGAAGTCCTCACTGAGTTCATCTACTCTTCCCCCAAGTTCATTTAGCATCCTTATAACCAGTGTTTTGAACTCTATATCTGGAAGATTGCTTGTTTCCATTTCATTTAGTTTTTTCTTTCTGTCGTTTTGTTTTGTTCTTTTATTTGGGACGTGTTTCTTTGTCTCCTCATTTTGGCTGCATCTCTGTTTGTTTCTGTGTATTAGGTACAGCTGCTATATCTCCTGATCTTGGTAGAGTGTCCTTATGTAATAAGTGTCCTGTAGGGTCCAGTGGAACAGCCTCCCCAATGATCTGAACTGGGTGTTCTAGATATGCCCCCTGTGTGGGCTGGGTACACCCTCCTGTGGTAGTTGAGCCTTGATTTCTATTGACACCTCAATGGAAGGGAATGAAGGGATCAGCTGTGAGGAGTAACTGTGACCACCTTGGAAGATCAGCTGTGCAGAGGCTGACCCCATGGAGCACAATTTATTTCAGTGGGACTCCGGTGCTCACTGATTCTGCCTCTTGAGTATATCACTTGGGGAGGTGATTAGGTGGTGCTTTGGTGTGGTATGAAGCTGTCCACTAGGTGTGCTAGCTCTGAGGTCTTGTGGGAGATGCAGGCCAAGTTCAGCCACCACATATGCCCTGCCTAAGGCCAATTGGTATGAGCTACAAAGCAATCTACAAATGGTAGCTACTTGTGCTGGGCTTGGAGGTGCCCAGGAGAGGCTAAACCAAAACCAAGGCCTGCTGCCCCTAGTGCCAGGCCTGGGGCCACTTAGCAAGAGGAATGGGGCACACTGAGGACAGATGCTACATCTTGGAGAAACTTTTAAGAAAGTCTACAACGTGAGCCAAGACACACCATTTGTGTGGACAAGCCACTGGAAGAGACCTGGGTAAACCTGCAAGCAGGGTTGGGTGGGGTGTCAGGCAATCACCTGGACAAGGCAAACAGTGTTAGCCAGGTAGATGGAGATTACAATAGGGTGCCTGCCTCCCAGCCCTACACAGGGAGGGCTCAGTAAAGAAACAATGGTCTCTTCTAGCTCTTCTGTCTGGGAGAAAGCTGTCCCTACAACCCTTGCAATCATGTCAGACAATTCAGTCCCTCTTTGTATATCTCCAGTGCCTTTCAATAAGCTGCTCCAGCACTGGAGTTCAGAGCAAGTGAGTCCAAGTAAGTCTGTTTGTGGGTCCTTTAAGAGGATGCCTGGGACTTCAGAAGCCCACAGGCTCACTTAGTCATAATTTCCCTAGTGTTTTTCACAGCCAGAAGTTATGGGGACTTCTCTTTCTGGTACTGGAACTCTGGGCAGGGGGACCTGGCTTCTCATGGGGGACCTATACCCCTGAGATATTCCTCACAATTTTTATGTGTCACATGTGGGTGTAGAACCTGCCCATTCTGCATCTTGGCTCCTCCTACCAGTCTTAAAGTGGCTTCTTCTTTATGTCCTTGGTTGTAGGACTTTTGTTCAGCTAGGTTTCAGGTAGTTCTGAATGATTGTTGTTCTGTAGTTCAGTAGTAATTTTGATGTAGTTGTGGGAGGTTCTGTTTACCTACATTACTATCCAACTAGAGCTCCTTTCTCTTCTTAATTGCTATAGCTATTTTTTTAATCAGTCTTCTGGAGACATGGAAGTTTAACACCAATTTTGTAGGTTCGCTCAAAGCTAACAGGATTTGCCTTAAGGATATATTTATGAATGTCTACTCAGAAATTGAAACAAACATTTAAGAAATGATGCTGAAGGAATAGAGAATGAGGTAGGAAAGTAAAATCTACTGAACATCTTCTATGTATCAGACATTGTACTCATTTAAAAAATAACTTTAATTTTGAGGTAATTGTAGTCACATGCCCTTTAAGAAAAAATGCACAGAGAGACTCCATGTATCTTTTACCCA